>PVJO010004226.1:0-112411 GCA_004026905.1 Hystrix cristata | reverse complement strand
CAGTTAATGAAAGATACTTTAAAAACAAGAGAACATGAAAAATGGATTCAGTGGCTCCTAGATGAGATGAAGAAGACTAATCTAAGATTAATTGGAATTAGTGAAAAATTAGAAGACAGTACAAATGGCTTTAAAAAAAAAACTAAACCTGTTTACTGAAATAATAGCAGAAAACTTTTCAAATAAGGGAGAAGAATTTAAAGTGAGGCATATAGAACCCCAAATAGCCACAATCAGAAAAGAACTTTTCCATGACACATCATAATCAAGATCCCAGAAGTACAGCACAAGAATAGCCTCTTAAAAGCAGTTAGAGAAAAGCCATAAATCACTTGTAAAGGTAATCCCATTAGAAATACAGCAGATTTCTCAACACAAAAATTTAAAGGCAGGCCCCAGCAGGCAGCTGACCGCGGTGGGAGGTCCTGCTGTCCATCGAGGCCTGCAGCTTGGAGTGGGAGCAGGCCCGGGACCCTAGTGCCCGGCTCTGTGCAACCTGGGGCTGTGGGCGAGGTACTCGGCGCCCTTGTCTCCAGATGGGGTCGAGATTTGGTCTTTGGGGTTCCTTTTTTGGATAGGATGGTGTGTTAACCAGCCAAACGGTGTCTTTGGACTTGTATTTTATATATTACAATTATTAGTTGGCTTGACAGCAACTTAATCCTCACACCATTGCAACCTTAATCCTCATGACATCCTCCATCATGTCTGTTGTGGGGTCTTTGTACCTGGCCTACACTCTGTACTTTGTGCTGAAGGAGTTTTGCATCACCCACGTCCCTACATACGTGCTGAACTTCATTCCTCCACCTCAGCTGCTGCTGCCTGCCCATCGAAGATAACCTCTTTAACGATGCTGGGTAAGCTGGTTACCCAAATGCAAGAGATTGAATCTAAACCTGTATCTCTCACCAGGTAGTAACCTAAAATTAAAATGGCTCAAAGATCTAAATATTAAAACAAACACTTAGCCTGCTGGAAAATAAAACAGGCAAAACTCTTGATATCACAGGCCCAGGTAAGGACTTTCTGAACAGAATGCTGGCTGCACAGGAAATAGTGCCGAGAATCAACAAATGAAATCATATTACATTAAAAACCTGCTTCTGGCCTGATGGCAGATATCTGTAATCCCAGCACTTAGGAGGCTGAGACAGGAGGATTGCCATGCATTCAAGACCAGCATGGGCTACGTAGTGAGTTCAAGACCAGTTTAAACTGCATAGTGAGACCCTGTCTCAACAAACCAAAATAATAAGTAAACAGATATTTAAAAAATAAAATGCTTCTGCACAGCAACAGAAACAATGGACAGAGTGAAAAGAAAACCTACAGAATGGGCAAAGAATTTTTCTACCTATTCCTCAGACAGAGGGTTAATATCCCGAAGATAAAGAACTCAAAAAACAAGCCCCTCCCCCAAATAAAAGATGCAGTCAAGTATGGGCAAGACATATGAGTAGATACTTCACAGAAGAATAAATGACCAATAAAAACATGAAAAAATGTTCAACATTGCTAGCCATTAGAAAAATGGACATGAAAACAACACCGAGAGTCCATCCTACCCCAGAAAGAATAACCATCATCAAGAAATCAAATAATAAATGCTGGTGAGGTTGTGGGGAAAAAGGAACCCTTCTACACTGTTGATAAATGTAAACTAGTATGACCACTATGGAAATTGGTATGAGATTCCTCAAAAATCTAAGACCAGAAATTCCATTTGACCCACCTGTCTTAGATTGATTTTCAGAGCCAATGGTCATAAGAGAGCAGATTTAATAGGGGACATTTACAATATTCACCCAGAAGCCAAATGCAGAAGGTGCCGAATGTCCATCTAGGCACTGAAGACCCAAAAGATCCAGTTGAGGGCTGGGAGCCCACAGCACTGTCCCATGTGGGTCCATGTCTGCACATGATGGCTGGAGCCAGGATACAGTGCTCGCAGCAGAGATGACAACCAGAGCTCCCGTGAAGCAACAACAGCCATCCTCGACGACAGCAAGGCCCCGAGCTCCTTCCTTGACGAGGACAGCCGAGCCCCCTCCAGAAGAACCAGCCGCGGCAAGCTTCTCCTGGGAAACAGCCTGCCAACTAGCTACAGCTCCCACTCTATCTTATGTTGCATCAGCAACAACCCTCAGGTGGATCTCATACGCCCAGCATCACATCAACTCAGTCCAGCTGGGCGTTCTGGCTCAAGTTGACCATATTAGGTCCACCACACCACCTATTCTTCTTCTAGGTATCTTCCTAAAAGAGTTAGATATCATATTACAGTGATACATGTATATCCGTGTTTATACCAGCACAATTCATAATAGCTAAATCTTGAAAGCAGCTTGTATGTCTATCATGGATGAATAGATAAAGAAAATGTGGTATTTAGACACAATGGAGTTCTACTTTGCCTTATGGAAAGATAAGTCATCTGTAGGAGAATGAATGCAACTTGAGACCTACTATAATATTAAATGGAATAAATCAGATACTCCCATGTTATAAGCAAAGAGCAAAATAAGGGATAGATACTAGGAAGTAGGGAAATAGATCCTTCTCAACGGAGAAGGGGATCAAGAGATAGGGAAGGAGATGGGGAGAGAAAGGGGATGTAAAAAGTTATTAAGATGTGTTTTGTCCATGTACCAACTCCACACAAGGAATGTGAACATTAGGTACTGCAAACATGTAGTAATAAAAGACAAAAGGAAACAGAATATGAACATCCCTCAAGAAACCTCTCCTCTCCCTCCAGTCCTTCCTCCCTACAGGCAAGCATTCGCTGGCTTCCAGTGGAGGGACCCACTGCTGAGCTTGCGTGGGCAGAACCGGGCCACCATTGGCAGTGTTCTGGGAGTTCCCACACCTGCTGTGTGTAACTGCAGATTATTCATCTCATTGCTGCATGGTATTCCAGTGTAAGGATATTACCACAGACTATTTATCCGTCATGCTGTTCCTGGGCATTTCCAGGTTCTGACCGTTATGAATAGCCACTGTGATTTGTAGTGCAGATTTCTGTTAGGTGAGTGGGTGAATCACAAGGTACACGTATGCTGGCTTTAGTGCATGTTGCCAGATGGTTTTCCAAAGTAATTTGCCAATTTACATTGTCATCAGCAGTATATAATTGTTCCAGTTGCTTACATCTCTTTTAAGCACTGCTTTTGTTACTTGGGGTTTTTTTGTTTATGGGTTTGTTTTTTGACCCAGGTCCTGAGCTATATTCCCCAGCCCTTTTTTTCAATCTTTTGAGACAGGATCTTACTAAGTCACTAAGTTGCTGAGGCTAGGCTAAAGCTTGTGATTCTCCTGCCTTGGCCTCCCAGAGTGCTGGGAGTACAGCCACCTTGCCTGACTTTGTTGTTGTTGTGTTGTTTTTTTCTTTTTGTTTTTGAGACAGGGACTCGCTATGTAGTCCAGGCTAGCCTTGACCTTGTGATCCTCCTGCCTCAGCTGAGTGCTGCTGGGATTACAGGTGTACACCATCACATCTGGCTTGTTTGCTTTTAGCCATTAGAGTATGCGTGCTGTAGTATGCTTTTTGGGTTTAATCTGCATTGTCCCGGTGGGCAGTGTTCCTTTTGGTCACCTGCCAGTACCCAGCATTCGACAGTATACCTGCGTTTTTTATTAGGCCCCTTTCAGTGCACATGCAGAGGCTGGCACAGAAACCCAACTCACATTGGCTGAAGCATAAAAGGAGCTTGAGTGGCTCCTCTAGCTCACAGGAGGGTGGAGCAGCTCAGACAGAAGTGCCAGCCCCTGGGGACAGGGCACCTTCCCGGCCCTGTGAGCATCTCAGCAGCCCTCCTGTCACCTCCCTGTGCCCTCCCGTCAGTCTCTGGGACAAGAAGGCTGGTGGGGATGGGTGCAGCACACTGTCTAAGACGCTCCTTGTTCTGTGATGTGGTCAGCTGGGTCCTACAAACAGGTGGGCAGGATTTGTCATTAAAAGAGGCAAGATAAGAAAATTTACTGGGCAAAAAAAATCAGGTCTGTGACAGTCTGCACCATGTGCCACGAGAGACATGCTATAAAATCATTTCGAGTGAATCAGAGTCAGTCCAAGCTTATGTTTCATAGGTAGGGTAATGCGAAGTACCTGCGCCGAGTGTTACTTACTGTGGGAAAGCAAAGCCATATTAGGACAGCGAAAGATCTTTCCTCTGTCTTCATTTTCCCCAGTTCAAGAAATACTCCATGTTGAAATATGAATGGTTATCAGATCTCTTTTGCCATTTGGTGGATGATCTGTAGAAAAATGGCTAACTAGAACACAGTGGTTTTCAGTCTTCCATTACCTCTTTTGAGTTTCAAGTCACCCCATAATAAGCTGGTTCCTTCCTCCTGCCAGGCCAACAATAAAGGCGAACAGTGATTAGTGCTTGTGGGGCTGTTGCTGTGGTCTGTGGCCAGACTGTGAGGCGGGTGTTATTCTAGGATCCAAATAAAAACTCTGCACTTTTCTTAAAATTCAGTAAGTGAAAATCGGGAGCCACTTATTAAAATAATCAAGCGTGTTACTTAAAATAGTGATGCTACATAAAGGGGAAATGTACAGAAGCAAGAATCTAGGCAAACTTTGCTACTTTTTTTGCTAATCTTAAATCCAATGAGGCATCCTGTGTTGAATCCTAGAATAAAAGAAGGACATTTAATAAAATTGTGATCTGAATAAGGAGAGGACTTTGGTATAGTGCTCACAGTGCTGCAGCAATATTGGCCATTCACAGTCATGGCCATTCCACATAATGTGAGGTGTTAAGAATGGGACATAATTCTTAATTTTTTGTCAATCTAAAACTGTTCTAAAAAATAAAGTTTATATAAGAAAAAACTAGGGAAGGTCCTTGGAAAGAGCCTGGGCAAGGAGGGTCTTGAGGCTTCTACTTTCTTAGTCTCTGATGAGTGCCCCTCAGCCCTTCCTCTCTCAGCCTGCCCTCCCTCAGTTGCATCAGATTTTAGGGCTAAAATCTCCTTCAAGAAGGAGCAAGCAGGTGGCACGCTCAGCCCGCTGCTTCTGCTTCTGACTCTGGGCTGCTCCCACTCTGCATGTGCATGGGCCTTGCTTTCTTCTTTTTACCATAGTCGTAATTTTACATCCCTGCCTCATCCAGGCATTCTGTGATTCTGTATGAAGGATCTTCCAGAACTGGAGCTGCTGTGTAAACAGAGTAAGTTATGACTGTTGTCTGCACTGTTTCACCCTGGCCCTTTCCCCCTCAAGCTTTAATTCTTTGAGCCAGGATTCATTTTATTTTACTTTTCCTTAACCATCAGTTCTTGAGGTACTAAAAAATGTCAACCAATTAAAATTTCATTTATGTAAGCTGGTTATGCACTATTATTCTTTGTTGGGGAAGGGTCTGTTCTTTTTCCAAGGACATGTGTTGACTTCATGGTTCATTTATTTTGTCCTGTTTTTTAAAACTTATTTAGCCATAGGACTTTAAAGTACATGTGTGGACATACATGACCAACTTCATTTATAAAATGTAATTTAAATATTATTTAAACCTTAATGACTAGTTTGGATATAGAATTTAAGTTTAAGGGAGAATTGAAAACATTGTTAAACCTGAAAGTCCTCCAGCAGGACAAGACTGAAACATGCAACATTTATTGAACACTCTGATATAACCCTTCTAAAATGACATACAGGGGCTGGGGTTTAGCTCAGTGGTTAGGGCGCTTGCCTAGCAAGCACAGGTCCTGAGTTCAATCCCTAGCACCAAAAAAAAAAAAAAAAAAAAAGAGAGGTTTTAAAAGACATAACTGCACACGTAAAGGACAGCTGGGGAGAAGCAGATTAAAGTGGTACTTGATTAAGGTCCAGGAACACCTTCAAGGCTGATTTGTTGTGTACAGTCACAGTGCTCAGAAATGAGAGATGGTGAAGACCTCTGAGGGTAGGGGCTGAGGTCGAAAGACGTCCCCTGTCCCATGTCTGTCTCCACCATGATGGCCAGCTTGACTGGGACAGATGGGAAGAAATGGAGAAGTTCCAGACTCTGGACCAACATGGCTTCCCCCCTCCCCCAATAAATAGCCTTCCTCTACAGAGAAAATTAAGGATTCTTAATTGAAAAAATAAAGCACTCGAAAGA
Source organism: Hystrix cristata (assembly GCA_004026905.1). Lineage (NCBI taxonomy): Eukaryota > Metazoa > Chordata > Mammalia > Rodentia > Hystricidae > Hystrix > Hystrix cristata. The sequence goes on along the minus strand of PVJO010004226.1, from coordinate 106,295 downwards.
CTCCTTTACTAGATCCAGGCTTTTTAAGGTTGAGACTTGCCATTCGCATCTGGCACTAGATGGGGAATATATGAACAAAGATTTTAAAGGCAATTACGCTTCCCAACAAAAATGCCTTTGTTACTACCATCAAAGTCAGTCACCAGCAAAACAAGGAATTATGTTACAAAATGATTATCATAAAGCTTAACCTGTAGATTACAACTATATTTGAAATGATAGCTATTATATAGTAGAATGTTTATGAGCTCAGCTTTTGGAATCTAATTGCCTTAGGTTTGAATCAGTTTACTAGTTGTGTAATCTTGAGGCAGTATTTTAACTTTTTCTGAGCTCAATTTCATTAAAATGGTCATTTACTAAAGATTTCACAGGATTGCTGAGGATTGAGGAAGCTAATTTGTGCTGAGTCCATGGAGCCTGGTGAGGATAACGGTCAATGGATTGAAGGGACAGGAATGATTCACTTTTGAAAAAGAACCTGAAGGCCTTAAAAATTCCTACTGACCCCAAAAGTTTATGGTTCAATGAAAATACTTAAATGAGATCATAATAACTTTAAAATATAACCACTTTCAATGTTTTCAGACAGCATTACTTTGAGATTTATGAAATAATGAGTTTAAATCTTAGTAATGATACAGTTCCCATGAAATATGGTGCTTTTATTATCTTTATTATAATTACATATTGATAATTATATGAAGAGAAAATATAAAATTATCTCTAAAGAATTTCTAGCATGTCTATATATTTAGCTTTTTCATTATCATTTGATTTTGGGGGAAGGGATGCTGGGAATCAAACCTAGAGCTTCACACCTTCTAGGCAGAGTGCTCTACCACTGAGCTACATCCCTAGTCCCCATTGCTGACTTACAAATAAACCAACTTGGCTCACATTTCCCGTCACTGGTTTGGGAACGAACAGAATTACTTTTCAAAGCAAACAGTTGCTACATTATTAGTTTACACTGACAATTTTAAAAGCAAAATGTTAAGCATTACATATCCATCTGAAGTGAGATGTGCTGTGTGTACTGGTTCTCATGGGGGGGGTTGGCTGTTTAAGGGTGCATTTGTCTTAGATTTATTGCAGGGTACATTTTTCTTGGCTACATATATTACTGATTTTGCTTGATAATTTCCCCTTTCCATTCTTAAATGGGAGGGTATAGAAGAATTACACTGTAGCTTTCATTTTTAGGATCTCCAACATCCCTTTGCTACTTCTTTTAGTTCCACTTTCTAGACGAGGTGTTTATGGCCATGCTTTCATATTATAATCTCTTCCATGAGCAACTCTTTGATTTCCAGAAAAACAAAATATCCTAAAGGCTGTTTTTAAACTGTCTTGAGATAGGGCTGTTTAAGGATTTGGACAGTTGCAGAGCTCCTGTCTGGGCAGAACCAGCTCTTATTCCCAGCAGGACAGAGGGAGCCAGGAGGAGGTGGGCACACAAAGGCCAGTCAGCCTTGTGCCCGTGTTCCAGCAAAGGCAGAGCAGTTTCCAGTGAGAGTGGAGTGGGGCAGAATTGCAGAGGGTGTGCGGGAGACAGAGGTTGAGTGGAGAAATAACTTGTTTTGCTTTATTTGAGGGTGTGATGTGTGCTGTGACATGGGAAAGGCAGGCCTGGGCCTCACCCTGACCATTACTAGGGCTCAAGTAGAGGGAGATCAGAAGACAGAGTACCCACAGGACTATCCACAGTGCCAGCTCGGAGTGCTCTGTTTTGTCTCCCAAGACAAGCTGTTTTGATACCAAAAATGGCAAAAGATAAATGAAATTTAAATATTCAATTATAACATAAATGAGAACCTTTTTGAAGAATTTTTTGTAATTTTGATTGAGTTAAAATGAAATATGTAACAACCATAGTAAAAACTATAAAGAAGTAGAAGGAAATGCATTTATGGGAATAGAGGAGTTCCCCCTGGCATTTCACCCTTAGATATTTTGCACCCATTTTGTAACAATCCTAAAGCACACCTGAGCTGGGCCCTTAAGGGAGTCCTAGAGATAAGGAAGGAGACAAGAGGAAGAAAGCTGCTCTTAGATTTGGGGGCTAAGGCCCACAGGACGGGTGGCCCACATGGATCACCTCACCAGAGACACCCCTGGCTGCATTATTGCTGTACCATACTAAGACTGTAGAGTGGTGTTTTGGGGTTTTTTAATCTATCTACTTATGTTTCTCAGGGTCACTTCCCAAAAGAAAACACTTTAAAAAAAATAGGACGCGGCTCCTGCCACACTTTGCTCCATGCACAGGAAGTGGTCTGATTGCCCTCACACTGGCCGCCTACAGCCTCCGGGAAGTTGCTCAGTGTCTAGGAACTTGCAGACTGCCTGGAGCACCAGGCTCCTGGTCTGTCGGGGTTTGGTCTTCTGAAGAAGGCCAGAGAGTAAGTGCATAAGGCTTTGCAGCCAGGTCTCTGTGCATCCACGAAGGTCTGTGCCGTAGCACAAAAGCAGCTCGACTGAATGGCCCTCAGTGAGCGATCCTGGCTATGCCCGTCAAGCGTCATCATAGACACTGCCATTTGAGTGTCACATAATTTTCATGGGTCACAGAGTCTTCTGAATTTTTGTCAACACTTTTTGTCTTGGAGCCATACACAATGGGAGAGGGACAGACTTTGGCTTGCAGCCTGTCACTTCATTACTTTCATTGAGTGGTGTCTCCCACTCCGGGTTGCTCTCCCTGGTGATGCAAGCTGCTTAGTCATGCCTCCACATTGCCGTTATTTATTAAAATTCCCATGTCCTCACTTTAAAAATCCCGTTGGAATGTATTTCCAAAAAGGTGGGTCTCTCGACCCTGAGATTCCCAGTTCTTGCCGAGGACCGGAGATGAGGCAACTGATGCCGAGGGTGAGGCCACCCCCACCCTAGGTGTGGCACATGGAGAATGCTGGACTCCAAAACATCAGTACAGAAAGATGACCGCAAGTTACACCCTGCTGTCTCGGGAGGTTCGTGTTTTGTTTTTGTAGCCATTGGTGTGCTATGATGACATTTCTACTTTCCATGGTTTATGACCCACCATGAGCTTGAAATGGAGGTGGTTCTGGTTGGTTTTTCTTTTTTTCTTTTCTTTTTTTTAACTGAAGCAATAATCTGCACACATCTTTAAACACCCTCTGAACAAGCAGTACTTGTAACAGAGCTCCTCAGCTGTTCTAGGTTGTTTTCATGGACAGTGCTATTGGTGCTGATCCTGAAGAGTTCTTTGTGTTGCCTGACCCCCGACCCCCAGGCCCTGCAGAGTCAGACAGCTGAGGCACTGATGCCTCCTGAGCCGTAAGCAGCTGCACCTTGTTGTTCTTACCAGCCAGCCAGTCCGTGGTGCAGACTGCATGTGGCTGGCCTGTGTTTTTATGTCAGCTTTGCAGGACCACATCTAGGAAAGTTAGGATAATACAGTTTGGATGATGTGATTCAGCAACAAAAAGACTCCATTCAGCTCTGTTTATGTTTCTCCATATAATATTTACTCAAAAAAATACTAGAAAAATGTTTCAAAGTCTACCCTATGAGACTTAAAAATTCAGTCTTTCCAACATTTATGTAATCAAAAATCTTAATAAAAGTCAGACACTGTCTGTCCAGCCTGGCAGTCTGGGAATTGTGTTAACATTTCAGTTCAGTGCTGTGTGGATGAGGGTACCTTCCCTTCTGGTGGTCATTCCAATCAGGAAATTTCCAAAAGGGACTTTGGTACTGCAGCGATTGGTTCTGCTACTTCAGATGATTGTAGTGAGAGGAAGGATTTTTTTCCTCCAGCATTGCTGTAGAATAGCTAGCCCTTTACTTACCATAGCTTGTGAGTCTGAAAACCCTGTCTCAGCCTCCCAGAGGGCTGCAGACGAATTCATACTCTGCGATCTGACTAAAAGGACCAAGACACCCACCCAGCCTTTCGGTAGGCTGAAAAAGCACCTCATGTAGATGGCTGCATTGTGTCTGCTCTGCGTTACCCAGATTAGATTTTTTTAAGACAGTGCCTTTCCTTCCCTCTACAGAGGTACACACATGCCCACAGAGGAGCAGAGGGTGAAAGGCAGTAGGCACTATAGGGTGGTTGTATACTGCCCCATCAAACAAGGAAATGCAGAGGGTGAAGGGAGGTGGCAATTCACAGACACGGAAAGAGAACAGACTGATAAGCTTGACCAGATTAAGAGACTCCTGGATAGGTAGATTATGGGGTGCCATACTCTTTATCAGTGGATTAATCCATGGAAGTTCACAGCCGAATGTGCTGCCAGAAGGTGGGGCCCACTTGGAGGTGGGCCATAGAGGGGCATTCCTTGGAAGATACATCTCTCACTGGCGCTCTTCCTCTCTCTTCTGCTTCTGGGCACCATGCAGTAAGCAGCTTTGTATATCACATGCTTCTGCCATATTTCTGCCTTGGACACTGCCAAACATGGACTGAAACCTCAGAAACTGAGGCGAATTAAACCTCTCCACCTTTACGTTGGCAGTGTTGGGTGCCCTGTCACAGGAAAGCTGATAATAAGCTGTGTAAGCTCATACCTGCTGCTTTTTAGTATCAGTATTCAGGAACAGGTTGGAAATGGCCACATGTGTGCATGTGCTTCTGAGTGTTTTCACAGAGACGCTCTAGGAGCCATGAGCCCCAGTCTTGGTTACTTGTTGGCTCTTTGGAGAAATGCTTCATTTGAAAGTAGGGCCAGAAAGTACAAAATGAGCCCACAACAGCCCATGATGCCACAGAGTCGGAAGACTCCAGTGGTAGGGACGCAGCAGAAGGACCCAGCAGCTCACAGGGGCTCACGCAGGCCAGACCTGGGAGATTTGAGCATCTCAATCAGTAATGACAGTAAGAGATTTTATCCTGTGGGGGAAAAACAAGTGACTGAGGTGACTGTGCTGCATCCATATTAGGGCAGAGAGAAAACCAACCACAGATGTGGAAAGAATGATGGAGACAGAAAACCACCTCGTGGCAACGCTCCCTGTGGGTGGCATGCTTGTATTGTTTGGGAGCTCTCACTAGATGTAGGCAGTGTCTCAGGACAGCCCTGGCAGCACCTCTGCCAGGACACAAAGCACTAGAGCCAGGTCAGGCCATCGAGACACTATCTGCCACACCTGAACTGTCAAGCTGTGACGCAGGCAGACACGGGCTGGGGTCTGAGGAGACCTGGAAGAACACAGCTGTTGGACACTTAGGTTTTGGTCATACGGGACGTGTCCCCCAGTAGGGAGGCAGCCTCATGGGGGCAGGGGTTGAGGGCCAGCAGCTCTGTGTTCTTCTCAGGCACTGTTTCTATAAATTTATAAGTATTTTAAATTAAATCTTAAAAGCAGACAACTGGGGCTCAGAATTTAAGTGATTTCTCAGATATGCAGCCAGCTGGTACCTGAGCTGGGAAACAGCCCTGTCCAGGGTGGAGTGGCTGTTCCAGCCCTGGGGGCCCAGGAGTTCCTGTGTTCTGAGTGGACTCATGAACGTGTTTGCTCCACAACCACAAAATGCGTGATGATAGGATATATGCATAGTAACGTGTATGCAGGACTTGACTGGTATGAGGTATGGAAGAGCTACTTCATATTCGTTAGTTTCCTTTTCAAAATGAGCCCAGATCTTCGGTCTTCAAGTGATTGAGTTGTAGCATCTCTAAACCTTCTAAATTTTGGAACGTTCATCTCCAGACTGTTGGGCCAGGACCCGGCTGGGACAGCCACCAGCCATCTAAACTACTGGGCCATTCCTCAAACCAGGAGTCATCAGTGCCCTTTCATTGTACCTCTTGCTCCTGGCTTGACCTCCTGGACCCTCCAGCCTCCAGTCTCAGGCAGTGAGGTGGGGCCTCTCCAAATGCCAGCTCTTTTTGCAGTCCACATGCTGGCTCTGTATCCTTGCCCCATGCTCTCCCAAATCCTGTTTTGGCACCTTGTTCCAGTTTGGGCTGACTTGAGCATCCCAGTGCATGGCTGCCTGACACCCTCGGCTCACCCTGGAATCTCTCCAGCCTGCCTTGCCTGTTGCATGGCAAACCACAGCCACTGCCCTCAGCTTACTGCTGCACACTGCTCCTCTCCTGCCTACTTGGCTGAGCCCAGCTCTCCCTCTTCAGAGCCTGCAGCTCTCCCTCTCTCCACTGCCCGGGAGGCCTCATTCTTCACTGGGAGCTTAGCCTCCAGTGGCAGTCCTCTGGCCATCATACTGGTGTCTTCCCCCTTCTCTCGGCCCTCCTCTCACCCCCATCCTTTTCCCTTCTTCCCTGGATCATCCTGTCCATACAGCAGATACCAGCAGCCCAGAGCCACTTGCTGCTGGTGTCTCCCTGCAGGGTTGTCTTAGAAAACCACAATGCCTATGGTTTTTACCTCATGTTCTTGATCCACCATCATCAGAGGCAGGCAGACATCCAAACTGTGAAGGCCCACAGATATGCCTCTGCTGATGTCACTACAGAACAGCAGAGGCCACCCCTCCCATCACCTCCACACACATCTCGTGGACTCACTCAGCAAACAGCACCTGCCCCACCCCGAAGTCTAAGCCAGGAGCTCCCTATCCCTGCCCCAGAGCACATGGAGGCCACCTAGCTGCCATTCAGGGCTACTGTCCCCCTGCTTCCTCCATGGCCTTGCTCACTTCACGGCAGCCACCCTCCACGTGTCCTTTCCAGATGCATAGCAGACTACACACACTGCAGCCCTGGAACCAGCCTGTGTCCTGGTCCAGCCATTTGCCCACCACCACTTGCTGCTTTGGGAGACTTCCGGGAGGGACTCTCGTCAATGAACATCTGCACCCAATTTTTTTGTATGGACATTTGTTGTCCTTTGTCTTGGGTAAATAGCTAGGAGTGGGATTGCTGGATCAACATGCTAAGTGAGGTTCAACAATATAAGAAGCCACTAACGTTCCCCGGGGCCCAGAAGCGACACACACTATTAGATCTCATTGCTCCAGGTCTTCACCAGAACTCCGTGTTGTTGGTCTCTTTCTGGTGGCACTTCAGTGGTTTCTCTTTATGGTTTTAATTTGTATCACTTTGATAACTAGTGATGCATCTCTTGCCATCCACAGCTCTTCTTTAAGTGTCATTAAATCCTTTGCCCAATATTTAAAAATGAATTGTTTATCTTCTTACTGAGTTGTAAGTGTCCTTTACATATTCTGGTCTTTACAGTATTTTCACTGAGTCTAAGGCTGGCCTTTTTCTCTTAAGAGTAGCTTTTAAGAGTTTCTAATTATGATGAAATCAGCTTCTCTATTGACCAATTTATATTGCTCTTATGGTCACTGCTTTTCATTCTGTATCTGAAATTTTTGGCAAATCCAAGTTATAAAAATATCCAGGGGCTGGGGATTTAGCTCAGTGATTAGAGTGCTTGCCTTGCAAGCAAAAGGGCATGAGTTCGATCCCCGGTACCACAAAAAAAAAAAAAAAAAAAAAAAATCCAACTGTGGTTTCTTTCAGGAGTTTTGTGGTTTTAGCTCTCACATTGATAGCTGTTTTCACATTTCAGTGAACTTTAGGTAGGCATTAAGGTTCATTTTTGTACAAGGGTATCTAATTGTCTAGATACCAGACCCTGAGAAGCTTACCCTATAAGGCAAGATCACTGAACTCACTTCTCTCTGGACCAAGCTAGTTTTCAAAACAGAGTTATTAAAATGTGAATGGAGCTGAGATAAATGAGCTTCTCCACTAATAGTATTGGGCATGCACAATATTCACAGCCAAAAGAATGAAGCTGGGCTCCTCCCTCATACAGCATACAAAATTAGCAAAAAAAAAAAAAATAGGCTAAAGACCTAATTTTGCAAATCAAAAAAGAAAAACTCTTAGAACCAAAACATAGATAAAAAATCTCCATAACTGAATTAGACAGTGGTTTCTCAGCTATGAGACCAAAAGCACAATGAAAACATAAATCGGACTTCATCAAAATTAAAAACTCTGTACTTCAGGTAACACCATTAAGAAAATAAAAAGACAAGCCACAGAGGGAGGACATTTTTAAACACTGTATCTGATAAGTAACTTGCATCTGGAATATATAAAGGACTATTTCAACTCCATAATAAAAAAGAATAACAATTAAAGAATAGGCAGAACACCCAGTAGGCAACATTGGAATACAAATGCCCAGTAAGCACACGAGGGAAACAAAAGTCAAAACCACAATGCACTATTGCTGACATCTGCTAGAATGGCTGTGATTTTTTTTTAAGAGTAGAGGTGGGGAACGGATGGCAGCAATGTGGAGAACTCACACCCTCATGTCCAGCTAATGGGATAATAGAATAGTGCAGCCACTGCGGAAGAAAGGCTGCCAGCCCTGAGGTGGTTATAGAGGTATCACAAGACCAAGCAGTTCCTCTCTTGGGTATATAACCAAAGGAACTGAAATCCTGTGTTCACACAAAAACTTGTACACAAATGTACATAGCATTGTCATTCCCAGTACCAAGAAGTAAAAACCACCCATGTGTCCATTAGTTGATGAACAGATAAATGTGGTAAATACTCATACAGGGGACTGTTACTTTGGCAGTGGGAAGGAACGGGGTCCTTTCCATTGATCCCTGCTACACTATGGATGAGACTTGAAAAGATGAATCTATAATAGAGAAATCTTTAGACAGGAAGTAGATTAATGGTTGCATATGTCTGGGCTGGGGTCAGCAGCTAAGGGGTACGGAGTTCCTTTACGGGGTGATGAAAACATAAAGAGTTGTAAGGGTGCACTACCTTGCAAATACACTAAAACTCACGGAATTATATACAGTGATACCTTGGTTGTCCAACTCAATTCGTTCCAAATTCATTTCAAACAGCAAAGAGTTTAAGAACTGAACATATTTTTTCCCATAAATAATGAACTACCAAATAACTGGTTGTGAGACCCAAAAATTACATTTATAAATTCATTTTTCCAGGACATTAACAGATTTTGTAATGACTTTTTTAACTCTATCATGGTTCTCAGTTTTCCTCTTAGCTTTACTGCTGGTATCACTAACTTTCTTTGGAGCCATAGTTCCCATATTTTATGCAAATAAAGCGCAAATAAAAGCACAATGACAAATGTTCTAGCGCACTAACACAAACACTATATGCTGTCTAGGCGAGAGTGGTGCTTCAACTGAAGCGTCACCCCTTTGTGTCCATGGCGAGACGTGACATGTGACTCACTCTCGGCCCATACAGGTTTTTTTCAAGTTGAATTTTCAGTTGAACTCTTGAGCAAAGATACTGAGGAGATTTTTTTTTTTTTCCCAAACTTTGCTGTTTAAGTAGTGGGAAGTTCAGGCTTGGAGCCATTTGACAACTAAGGTATCACTGTTCTTGAGTCGGTTGTTACACGACTTATTTCTCAACATTTTTAAAAAATCACTGAATTAGCCAGACATAAATCATGTGTAGACGCCCAACATGTCCACAGGATCCAGGCTTCCCATTTCATCAGGAGACTCGTGGAGGGGAGGGGAGTGCTCTTTCCTCTCCAGCACTGCCCTGCTCTCTGGAGAGCCGTGAGGACTACTCCCCGGCAGCCACTGCAGCAGCACTGTGGGCAGCAGGTGTGAGATGGGTGGGATGTCGAGTTGCCAAGCTCCCCCCAGCCATCTTTCTATCTGAAACACCAAGAGAGTTCTTGGATGCAAACTTGCCACATGTGGCAAGCAGCTGAGTAAACACCCATCTGCATCACAGCTTCTGCCTTCCTCAGAGACCTCAGAATGAGCTGCCCTGGGGAGGCCGGGCCCAGGGGGAAGCACCACTGCCTGCTGCTGGTCAGTGCGCAGTGTCCAGCAAAGGCCACCTGCACAGCGCAGCTTCCCGGTGACATCTGTGGATGCATGTGCTTCCCGTCTTCTCTTCTACACTGCAAAGCTCTGGTGTTGTTGAGAATAACCCTGGTGCACCACAAAGAGCCCCAGGTCCAAGACTGTCCTTCAAGAGCCTGGTCAGGTTATAGTTTTCTTTTTTTTTTTTAATTTTAATTTATTTTTTATTTTTTATTTTTGGCAGGGTGGTGCTGGGGATCGAACTCAGGGCTTTGTGCTTGCTAGGCAAATGCTGTACCACTTGAGCTAAATCTCCAACCAGGTTATAGTTTTCTGATTAACCTTTTTTGTGTGTAACAATTTTTCATGAAAAGTATCCTAAGCTATATTGCACATATCTTTGCCTTATCAAAGTCTGTCCGTCGTTGGTCATCTTGTATCAGTGTCAAACACAGTGATACCTACACCTTTAAAGTGCTGTTGAGATGTGCTGATTGTAAGTGACCTCAGGCCCACCGTCTCCTCCCTCAAAGCCACGTGTGCTTCTCGTCAGCCTGTATGACAGTATTTCTAATTATCAGCGACTGTAAGAAGCCTGCCACTCTTGGCCATCCAGTTGGGCTGTTCTATCAGCCTGTTTGTTTCCTCCCGACTTTTCACCTGTGCCCTGGAGTGCAGCTTGCCAGACAGGTGAATGATGTTATTAGCTGACCTACAGTCCTCCAGAAACCCACATAAAACTCTCATCTATAACTTCTATCATCAGTTGCTCCAGAAACTTCTGCATAGTGAATGTCTGACTTCTTCCTAATGTCAGGATTTCTACTTTTGTCTTTATTGTGGAAAGTAAAAGGAATTTACTTTCCTAGTGGAAACATCTAAGTTAAACCTTCTTTTTGCTTGCAAGGAAGAGGCCTGGGAAGGCGGGGACGGAGATCTGTTCCTGGTGCTTGGAGGCCGAGCCTCAGGCCCCACGCTGGCTCTGGCCCAAGCCCCAGCTGTCCCTGGAGTCCCATGTGCTGCTGCCAAGCACAGCCTGGAACCTAAACTGCCACGTTCACACGCTCCCCTTTATGTTCCTTAAACAGTTGTTATTAATTTAGAAGAGACTGAGGTTTAAACATCAACCAACACTTTCCATTTAAATAACTTACGTATACATTTTTCCCCTCCAAACTGTTTTGCTGGAATTAGTAATTATCTGTAAGCTTACCCCAGGCCCACCCCAGGTCTGTGCTGGGTGTGCTGCCCTGTGGCAGCGGCTTCGTGCACAGAGTGCTGCGGCGAGGGCTCCCACACTGGCAGCAGCTCCCTGATAGGGGCTACTTCCTTCAAACTTGTGACACGTCTTTGTCCCCACACAACCTCTTCGATGGCACTAGGCTGGTTTGATCCAGCAAGTATCTGTAGCCCAAGAACAGGCCGTCGCCCATGTCCCAGCCTGGCCTCATCTCGGGCTCTCAATGACTGTCCTTTCGGGAGGGTTGCGGGGCCCCAGGGTGTGGCCACGGCAAGGCTTGCAGTGATGTAAGCTTCACCCCTAGGTTGCCATCTCCACATCAGGCACTGTGAGGACATGCAGAAGAAAGGACCTTTCCGAGGCTGACCTAGGACCTGGAGACCTCCAGCCTCTGTTCTGACGAGGGCAGACACAGACTTGTGGATAGCTGAGACCATGGGGCCGCTGCCGCACCCATTGATTGTGAATGCGCATCTTCCGTTCAGAGGCCTGTAAAGCCTGTCATCCGAATGTAGTGTCACTTCTATGCTGGAGGTTCCCAGGCCCTGCTTTGAACAATACACAGACACTGACTAGAGTCAGCCTGTTGTGTGTGGTACCATAACTACCTTAGAGTGGCAAGCCTAGAAACATCTGAAGTCGCACCGTTTCCCTGTTGCAATGCTTGTGACTGGAAGACAGTGTGCATCTCACAGCAAAGCTGGCTTATCAAAGTATATGCTTTCCCTAATTGCAGTGTAAGCCAGGTGCTCAGTTCAGGTACCCGGGCAGCGTCCTGCTATACCAGGAAAGATGCCGACAGCTGTTTGGGTGGGTTGGGAGGATAGACAGGCTGGGGGCATCCTCTGTGGCAGGGTGGCAGCCAAAGAGAATCAGTTCACAAGGCTTTAACGGCAGATGCCAGAGTGCTCTGACAAGTCTCTACAGTGTGTGGTGCAGCAGCCCTCAGCTTGGGAGCTGCCTGCCCCCTTCAGCCTGAGTGGTAAGGCCCTTGAGGAGCTGTCTCAGGTGGGAGGCAGGTGGAAAAACTGAGGAAATCAGAACAAACTTGGTAGTCCGTGTATGAAATGTCAACCTTGGGGAAGGCAATGGGCATGGAAGCCTGGAGGCCCCCTAGCAATGGAAAAACCTGGACTAGGTGGGTGTGTGTGATGGCAGGTGAAGGCAGGAGTGAGACAGCAAGGTCAGCACCAGTGAGTGGCATGTGTGACACGTAGATGGTCAGTCCCTAAAGGGCTTCTCCAGATTTTCAGCCAGTTCCCCAGAAAAGCATCCCTGTGCCCTGCCACCCCTTGTTCTCCCAGTGGCTCTGACTTTGACCATTTCTTCTTCATGCAGGACAAGTACCCAGATGTGGTGCACCTCCCAGAGGGGACCTGTTCCCGATGCATGGGGATCCGAAGCGCCAGCCACCCAGGGTGAGTCTGTGAAGCAAGGCTTTGCAGTAGGAGGCCTGTAGATCATCCACGAGAGCTATCAGTGACACCTCAGCAGATACCTAGTGACTGCAGGAGCAGCAGACCAGGCTCAGCTCTTCCCCGTTACAGCCGAGAGGAAGCACCTGCTGGGAGTGTGGGAGGGGACACTGGGCCTCGGGGAAGTGCCAGTGTGGGAGCCTTCAGAAGCCCAGGAGGGGCACTGGGAGGAGGCAGTGTGTGTGGATCCCATTACTAAAGACATGGGAGGGTAGAAGCTGGGGTGAGTGGTAGAGCCCCCCAAAGAAGCCGAGAGATGGAGACAGCAGGCTCTGAACTCCATTCGGCCTCCCTCCTCCTCGTGCAGGCAGCTCCCCGGCCCAGCTCTGCCCAGAGCCACCCTTGAGCACGTGCCCAGGCTGGCTGGCTTTCAAGCTGTCACGCGGCGGCTTCCTTATGCAGGCTCCCAGGACCGGCCTTTGTCCTGTGGCTGCATTCACTCTCTTGCTGTGTTCTTCATGTCTGGAGTGTCTGTATTCTTCCCTCCTGGTCATTTCTTTTGGCACGCAGGCTTCTCTTGGGCTTAGTTACCCAAGAGATGAAATTCCTGAGCCATGGAGTAGGTGTGTATGTGGCTCTCAGAGCCAGGCTTTTCCAAGTAGATCATCCACCGACGTTCCTACCAGTGACGCAGAAGTTCCTGTTGCCGTACAAAGCAGCAGCTCACCGTGGCTTGGTGCCCACTGTCCTGTGGAACTGACTGTGTTTTCTTCCTCTGTGGGTAACTCATGAAGAGCGGGAGTGCCCAGCACGGGCAAGTAGAGACCAGGTGCTAACAGGTTACTCATTGTTTCTCCAGTGCCGCAGACTGAATGTTGTGCGTGCTGGGCAAGCACTCTGAGCTCCTTCCCCAGCCCTTTTTTGATTTTTTTTGAGACAGAGCTCATTAAGTTGCTAAGTTACCCGGGCTGGGCTTGGACTTGTGATCCTCCTGCATCTGCCTCCAAGTGTGCTACACACTCGACAGAGTTAATTTTTTAACCAACTTTCAAAAACTCTTAATTTGGGTCCCCTCCTTTCAGGTTTGAACTGGTGATTGTTTGGAGGATACAAATAGATGAAGAAGGGAACGTTTCGCCAAAGCTGGATCTTCTCACCAAAGTCCCTCGGCGAGGTAGGGCCCGTGGGTATGGGTGTCCTTCCCAGCAGACTTCTCAACGTGGCCAACAAAGCCAACTGTTTACCTATTTCATCTGGTTTTACAAGGGAAGAATCAAAAGGTGAAAATCTTGCTGATGTCTTTTGTATATCAGTTTTCAAAGTATTTATCAATAAATCATTCAAAAAGCCTATGAGGGGGGCATCCCCAACCCTGGGCCTCCTCCGAGAGTGCACGAGGGGCAGTTCTCTCTGGCTCTGCCCACAAGCTCCTGCCACTCAGGGAAGGGCGGGTCCTGGTGACACTCCATGTTTCTTACCTGGTTTGTTTGCTTCACAGCCCTGGAGCTGGATAAGAACAGAGTCATAGAAACTGCTCCTCTGAGCTTCCGGACCCTGCTGGGAGTGCTTGGAATTGAAGCTGCCATCGAAAGCCTGATAAGACTACTCGATGCAGGGAAGGAGTAGTTCCCAAAGGGTGGATGCGCGGGAATGAGATGCATACTGAGCAGCCTGCAACTCTCAGTGAGCATGAATGTTTGCTGTTTTCCACATAGAAGCCACACCCTCAAGATCCAATGTGTGTAATTTGGCCACATTAGATAGACACTCATGACATGAAAAACACAGCTATTTAATGTCAAAATAAAATGACAGCTACAAAATGTCAATAATGACATGTATAGTTTTTTTTTGTATCAGTTTAACATTTGAGAAAATGTACTAAGAGTGGCTATCAGCCTTTGGACAGGTACAGGCAGTCACCCTGGTGACAGGCCAGCTCAGAGAGCCCACCCCACCTGGCTCCTGCCCTGGGCCTCTTGGAGGCAGGTGCAGGTACAGCTCCATTTCTTCAGCGTTTGAGGCACCACCCCCACCCGCCTGCCTGCTGGTCTGCACAGTGGCCCCTCAGCGTGTCCTGACACTCATCCACATGAGAAGTCAAGCTGCTCCTTCAGATGGCCTCAACGAAGTGGGAGCGCAGGCGCCCTGCAGTGGCCCATTACAGCACTCCAGGACCAGTGAGTCTTTGTGCCGGGCACATACGGGGCCGGGACTTGGGGGGGATTGCTCCATCTCTGTCTGCTCCCCAAGGCAGGCTGTTGTCTTCCTCCTGGCTGTCCTGCCAGGATGGGGCTGGTGCAGGGCAGTGACTCTACGGCACCGACCACAGAGGGATGTCCCCGCAAACGCAGGACCGAGGCCACACACCATGGCTCCAGGTAGAGCTGACCCCGGTGAGCCTGCCCAGCCCCAGGCTGGCAACAGCAGGCCACCTAGGGTCAAACTGCCAGTTCCCTTCCTCCTAGAGCACATGGCTTAGGTGGAATCTCCAAAGTCCCCAATCCCAGTACGCACAATGCACAGAGGAACATGGTAAACATGTCCAAATGCCTAAGTCCTAGGGTTTTTTTGTAGTCCCTGGTATTAAATCCAGACAGCATTAAGCTATGTCCGCAGCCCCTGTCATTATTCTGAGACAAGGTCTTGCTAAACTGCCCAGGTTGGGGTAGAATTTGTGATACTCCTGCCTCAGCCTCCCACAGCACTGGGATGATAGGCATGTACCACCATACCTGGCTGCATAGGTATCCTTTTGTATCTCTGAATATAGAATAAAGTTAGTTAGGGGCTGGGGATTTAGCTCAAGTGAGAGAGTACTTGCCTAGCAAGCACAAGGCCCTGAGTTCGATCCCTTGTACCCACCAAAAAAATAAAAAAATAAAGTTAGTTAGCAATATTGAGATAATTCAAAATAAATTCTAGAAGAGTTGTTTTGATTCAATCAAACAAGTATAATTTTCAAGTTATCACAAAATTTCCCACAAAAATTTACAATCAGCAAAATATTTTCCTCATTTTTCATGTAGCATTTTCATACAATTTCATGGTTTCATTAATATAATATGTTACAATAAGCCTTCATTAGTCCCTCAAAATGATGATATAAATAGTCTGTACAACCTACCATAGAATAAAAAATGAAGCCAAAATTCCCAATGATTTCATAGCAGCCGGGCACACTTTTGGTGACCCCAACAAGAACCCTCTCTGTGCAAGCTGGGAGCCGTGTGTCCTCCAGAAGCGGGGCCTCCTGCAGCCCCAGCGTCTGCCGTGCCTCAAGGCAACCTGAGGGAGGAAGGGGACCCTCGGTCCTGGACCACCAGGGACGCTAGAGCGCTAGGAAAACTGGGCTGTCTGCAGACCCACCCCAGCAGCTCGGCAAGTTACAGCTCTGCTTCCAGCTTCTACAGCAGCAATTTCAGGTAGGAAAGAATGCCTCATCTCCCCCTACAGTTAAAACCATAAAGCAAAAACTAAAAGTCAATGCTCGTGTGAGTGGTGTCCCTCCTGACCTGAGTCTCATGCTCCCTACTGACCGTTCAGAGAGCCACGGGCCTCGGCGCCTCCACAGGGACCCTGAGTCTACACTACTCAGAATCGACATCCGCACCAACCCCGGTTGCTCAGCAGCGGGGACCCACCCAAAACCTGGCGATTTGTGGCTTGCACTGAAAAGGTGACCAGTAACAGCTGGCAAAGTTCCAGTAGTATCCATGTTTTCTCAAAAGTCCAAACTATAAGATGCTCATGAAAATTCAAGTTTTCTATATCAGGAGTCTGGTAGTAGGAGATCCAAACCTGTGTCTTACTGTAAGGCTTTTCGCATTAGAGAGTTAGACACGAGCCCTGGTTGGAAGGAAGAACTACCGAGGATGTCTTCCCAGGGCTCAACGGACACTTCCGTTTTAAGAACATGAGTGGCTTCCTGGGACATGGCACTCACGTCCTACATTCCTTGTCCTGGAAGATGTTTCTAGTGCTCTTCACTTTCATGTCTCCGGAGGCAATCTGACCTCAACAAGGGTTAAAAGCAAAACATTCACAGCCAAAAGTCATCAACACAATGGAAAACAGTTCTATCATTCAACTTTCACATTCAAGTTTCAAAGACACCGCAGGGGCAAGTTAGACCTTATGGAGAACTAACGTGCAGTCTTCACTCTCCTTGAACCGAGGTGACATGACAGTGTCGTCTTTGGCGTGCACAGTCTTTGAGTAATAGTTGACTATCTTGGCATCCAGTTTGTACTGGTGAGGAATGCTCTCATAGGGCTTGAGGTCCAGGTCCAGCACGGACACGGAGAAGGCCAGCCGGGACCTGGAGGAGGGGACGACCGGCCTCTGATCAGAGCTGCAAGGCAGAAAGCAGTTTCAGAACACACAGGCCCACGTCCCGTCACACCAGCTCACCAAGAGCACTCGGTCTGCGTGAGCCGCACGCACACGCACGACGCCCTGCCAGGTGACCGCCTGCTGCCAAGTGGAATGCGAGAGTGAGATTCCCCGTAGCCCAGTGGCCTAAGGAAATGTTGAAAAGTCACTTCATCCTGAGCCAAGAATTACACAACCTAAGAAAAAGCAAGAAGGAGATCTGGCTGTTCAACAGCCAAGTGGGAGGATGAGAACAGCCCTCTCTTTATGCGCCTTCCCCACGTCTGCTGAGAAATGCAGGCTCCTCTATGCTTTTCCCATCTGGAGAGAGATCTGGTTTCGTATTTCACTCTCTAACTGTATCTTTGGTGTTTTGTATTTTGTTTCTCAGGACTTAGTTTTGTAGACTTTATAAACATCGGAATTGTCATGTGCTTGTGCTAAAATGCAAATATTTGCATGTAAAAACATTTTCAGAATAACCTGGAATCTGGTGCCGAGATGGCTGTGTACGCTGCCTGGCTCAGAGAACTCAGCATGCAGCCTTCAGATGAGTGCTAAGTGAATTATAAACTCACTTTAACCCAAGAGAAGTGTTCTGGGGTTCTGGCTTCTCCATGGTTACTACTGTTCCAGATTTAGAAACTGTTCAAAACAAAGACACCACTTTCAAAGGCCTAGGAGAGAGCCTGCTCTGAGAGTACTAATCAAGGCCTCGATTCTAATTGAAATCCTGCTCCAGAGCATGTTTATAGGAAGAGGTAAACCCTAACTCAGTTGCTGAGATCATCACTCCTGAACAGCAGAGAACAGCAAATCAGTCATGCACAGAGGAATGCCTTGGTCTCGCTTTGGAAGCTGGAAGGGGCCTGCAACTTGTCCCGACCAGCCCTAAGCTTCCGCGAGAACCAGGGCCGGCACCGTGCAGTCCTGGTGCCTGAAACTCGGGCCCAGTGTACCACGGGCTGGGACAGCCCACCTGCCTGGACCAGCACAAGGGGTTTTATGACACCTCAGTTTCTCGAGCCACAAGCAGCACCCAACTAGACGACACATGCGCTCAGGAAGGATCATCGAGCAGCTAGCTGCCAGGCTGACCTGATCAGGAGCTCCGTGTGAGTCAACGGCAGCAGCCGGCAGGTACCAGCCCCTCCCCCCAAGATGCCTCTCTGCCCCTCCGTGTCCCTGAGGCTGACGTTGGGCAAGAGGCTCCTGGGGCACACGTCCCTCCTGCCATGATCCATGTGTCCCTCTGGGAACCTAGATACTGGGACTGAAAGGACTTCTGGCTGCAGGGGAGCTGCCCTCGCCTGGACGGCTGTTCTGTGGGACACTGAGCAGCAAGGAGGGTGGCCAGGGGCACAGGCAGAGAAGCCAGGGCTGCAGCCGCTGCCATGCTATTTGAAACAGGAAATCAAGAGCAGCAGCAAGGGATGTGAGCTATGGCAGCTCTCCCCGTGGTTCCAAAATCCCAAAACATCTACAGCAACAGAAGGCAGACTTCAGGCCTAGTTGATTACAGCAGAAAGAGCAGAGATAGGAAAGCCTTCAGTTGAGGTGCTAAGTTTAAATATAGTCAGCCTATCCTCAAGCTGTAAAAGGTTAAGGATCCAAATTTCATCTCTGGTTTACTGTGCATCTCGTGGATGTAAAGCGAACCTCACCCTAAGTTTCTCTGGATTTCCCAAGTGTCACAGCCAGACTGAGTGTAGGCACCGAGCACCCTCCTCAAAGGTGGTAGCCATGGTATGTGTGTCCCCTGAGGGCAGCAGTGGGGCCACCTTCGAGGGTCTGCTCCCCTGCTTCCTGCCACCCCTGCCACACCCCCTTGAGAACCTCTTTAGAACTTCAGGAACACAGGTCAGGAGTTTGCGTCTCCTACCCACACCTCCTTCCACTTGGTCACAGAATTCTAGACTTTGGTAGACCTAACTTCCCCAAATCTAAGATTTTTCAACCACAAAGCTTATATTTTAGAACTAAGCTTAAATCAGTGTATATGAAACACTTAAAAAGACCAAAAATGTTCTCTGTTATACATCTTTCTTTTGTGTTTTTCTTACCCTCTACCTTTAAATATAATTTATGCTTCTCAGTACTTTTTTTTTTTAAACAGTGCTGGGACAGAAGCCAGGGCTTGGTGCAGGCTAGGCAGGCACTCTGCACTGAGCTACAGCCCAGAGCTACCAGTAATTCTTACTGCACCATGAAATTAACTCCTGAACTTGGCAGAACAGCTCAGGATGAACTCTTAAAAGACACATGGAACAGTGTTGTAAATGTGATGAGCGCATAGCACAACCATTTCCTTATTTTGCACACGAGGATTGTTTGCAAATTTTCAAATCAAAATCATGGTACAGGATGCCTTTCCACACTGCATTCGGGCCTGTGAGGATTCTGCATGTGAGCCTTCCCTGAAGTAAAGCATGGACAGCTGTCACACCAGGGGTGCCAGGCTTGGGTGTCCTTTGTTGCTCCCTTCCTTACCAAATTCACCAAGGCAGAGGGAGAGGTTGATGGGGTGGAAGCCTGAGTCTCTGTCCCTCCTTTTCTAGGCTGCGCCTGAGACAAGCCCCCTTTGAAGAGGAGAAGACTGCATCTGGACACTCAGTGGGTGACGATTCCTGTGCCTCCACCCTCAGTCTGAACCAGGACGGGTGTGGACTGGACTGCCCCCCCCCACCCGGCAAGAGCTGATCTGTGCAGGGCAGTTGGTGCAGGTGTGAAGAGGACCCTGGCGCCCAGCTCTCCCCAGTGACACCACTGTTACCGTGCACTAGCAGATGGTGTGTTCCTCAGCATCCTTTGGGGCCTTCCCTGTCCATGCGGTCTCTGAAGCTGCCTTTCCCGCAGCTCTGTCTGAGCACCTGCGCTCAGCAGCCATCTACCAGCACATCGCTGGCCATCTCTGTGGGTCTCCTGCCCAGCACGGCAGCTCACCAGCCGAGGGCCTTCTCCCAGCTGTACACTGGGCTCTCTCCATAGGGGCAACTAAGCAGAACCACCCTTTCTGTGCCTCAGTGTTGTGCTGCACACATCCTCTGGGTGTCACATCAGAGAGGGGCAGATTCTGTGCCTGCCAGGGACAAGATTCCTGGCAGCTGTTTAGCCAAACGTATCAGAAAAACAGGTGGCTGGCAGCTAGTAACCAAGGTCATCCTGACCCAGGAACACATCAGAGAAATGCGGAGCAGTCAGATCCCACACGTCCAGCCTGACGCCCTGAAGATCCACGCTGAAGATACCGTGCTTACAGCAAGGCGAGGACCAGGCTCACCTGGTACCTGGAAGGAGGAGGCGAGCACTCCAGGGAATAACGACATCCGGGACAGAAGCCGCAAGCACGCTGCTATGCAGAAGAGGAGGCAGAGCACCAAATGTGCTGTTCTAAGGCTTTTAGATGATGGTGACAGTTCTGAAGTCACCACACCCCACTGACCTGGCAGAAGACTAGGAACGAGGCCCAAAGGAACCCACAGAACCGCAGAGGCCGGGCCTGGACAGGGCCTGGGCTTCTTCAAGTGGAATTTGCTATATTATCCACACTGCTGCTACACCCTGAGGGTATTTTCTTACAAAATAATATCAGTGTAACAGAACAATTGTTTTTAGTTATCTTCCAGAAATGTCTCTGAATTACAAGCTTCTAGAGAGAGACAGAGAGGTGGAAAGCCCCATGACACCAAGCAAGCCAAAGACGCAGGGGTCATGTTGGGAGTCCCTAAATGTGGGGAACCTGCTCTTCCTATTTTGCCACCAAACCCTGTTGGATGAAGGGCAGGTGACTGCGGCGCGCCTCACCTGGCGTCCTGCAGACACGGGGAGAGCGCGATCATGATGGAGCAGTCCTTGGCAGTCATGGCCACGCGGTACTGCTGCACCTGCGGGGAGGGAGAGGTCAGCTCGGGCCACACGGCCACCGACAGGTACATGGTCTGCAACATCGTGTCACCTCTGGAGACACGGTTCAGGCTCTTCCCCCTTCTTTGGACTGTCACATGTCATTCGAATTTTTAGACTGAACAGTTCTCACTTTAACAAAAATAACCAGTTAACAAAAAAGGAAGCGGGCCTTACACATTATCGTGGGCCCCAACATGTGTACTGATGACAGATGTCGCCTTGCTCACCACTCCTTCCCCTTCCCTGGAGCCAGCAGGACCTCCCCAAAGCCAGACTGTGAGGGAGCAGTGGAGAAACTGAAAGGCAAATGCACTGGGGGCCTGCTTGCTGTTTCTGGGCTCAGAAAGCTTATCTAGCAGGGGGAAACACAGTGCCTGTCCTTACCCCCATCCAGTTAGTAAAGAAATTCATTATTTCATATGTTTCGATGCACGCAGCTGAAAACAAAGAGCCAGGTGTGGTGGCACGTGCCTCAGCCTCCACTTAGTGCCTCCTAGCACTAGGAGGGAGCCTCCTAGCACTAAGTGGAGGCTGAGGCAGGAGGATTGCTGTTCAAGGCCAGCCTAGGATACATAGTGAAACCCTGTTTCAACCCACTCTACCCCCAAAAAGAAAAGTTTAATATAAAAAAGTATAAAATATGTAGCATGTCCTTGGTACACTATAAGCCTTTCTATCTAAAACACAAAACTAAGAAGCCATAAAAGACTCAAATTTAAAAACCTAAAAACTAAAAGAGCTTTATGATACAATCCAAAACGTAAAGACAAATGAAAGACTGGGAGAAAACATGTACAACATCAAACAGACCATCAATGCTGAGACTGACTAAAGTGCTAGAGATCAATATGGACAATAACTAATCACAGAAAAAGTGGACCAAAGTGGGAGAAAGAAATTATACACACAAGTTTTACCCATCCGTAGAGCAGAAAATATTTCATTCTTATAATTTGCTTTTTCATAATTTGTGGTGAGATTAAACAAAAAACAAAATATGTAACTTTGGAACTTGACCGTGTGTGTGTGTGTGTGTGTGTCTCTCTCTCTCTCTCTCTCTCGAGGGGGAGAAGGAGGGAGAGGGAGCGGGTTGGGGGCGGCTAGATTTTGACTCTGAGTAATGCTCCATCAGGCAATTGCGGCCAACTCAGCTGCTGAAGCCAACTTAAAAAGCCGGATGAAATATCAGAAATATTTCTGTGAAGACAGAAATGACAAGACTGGGAGGCCAAAGGCATTCGGGTCCACTTTTCTAGAAGGACAGCACGCTCTGCAGGGTTGGTGATGGGTGTTTTTAACCAACCTCGGGCTGTGCAGACAGGACACGCGACGAACTCCGAGTTAGTACTCAAAATGCCGCTCGCTCCTTTTAAGATGAAATATGATCAGAGCAGAGCCTATCTGTAATCCCAGCATGCTAGGAAGCTGAGGCAGAAGAATCATAAGTTCAAACCCAGCCTGGGCAAAACGAATTAGAAAGAACCTGTCTCAAAATAAAAAGGGCTAGAGATGCAGCTTAGTACAAAGGCCTTAGCTTCAGTCCCAATACAGGAACAACAACAAAAAGATTAAATGTGAGCCAGAGTTTACAGGCCTACTGGGAACTGTAGCTCTACTTGAAGAAATCAATCACTGAAACTGGATTAAAACAACTCCAACTTGCTAGTGTTCCCAGGCCTCTGGCAGAAGCAAATCTACAATTCTCACCGGGGAAAGATACAATCCTAAGCCTCAAATTAGTTCTAAAATAATTGTGCAAATATAATTTCTGGCATAGATGCAAATATGCAGGCACAAGGAAACAGCATGAGATGAACAAAACCCAGCAAAAACCAATAAAAAAAGAACACAATAGGGGAAGGTGTATGAGAATCTCTGTACTTTCCACTCACTTTCACTGAGGATTGAAAACTTGTGAAAAAAGAAGTACATTTTAAAAGGGTGGAGGCAAGGAAAGGGGGGGACAGAGAATAAGCTGCAACCAGAAAAACCCCGCCCACAGCTGTCCAAAGGGATAGTCACGCAGGACTCCGGCTTCCGAGTGCACCAACCCACACGCTGCTCTGCACAAGGAATCGGGCAAAACAGCTTCAGAGGAGAACTGGAAGCTATAAGCCATGTAGAAATTCTACATCTAAAAATGCAAAAATCAGTATTAAGAATTCAACAGATAGTTCTAATGGCAAATTAGAAAAGAATGAGAAGACTGTGAAATCTGGCTGGATCAGAATAATCTCAACAAGACTGGCAGACAAGGAGTATTTCTCCCGAGGAGTGTCACAGCAGGGGTCACAGAGAAGGAAGAGTCTGGCCCAGAGGCCGAGTTCCTCACCCTGGTTTCAGGCATCCTCCACTGCTTCGGTCAAGGAAATGACAATCCACACACCCTTCTGGCTTTAGGGTTAAAATGCAAATGCCCCTGAGGAAGGAGAACGCTGCTTAGTGTTCTAAACCTACTTACCCAAAAGGTACGAGTTGGGCATGAACAGGTAATGTAGGGACAGAGAGCCAAGCGCAGATAAGAAAATGGAAAAAGAGACAAAGCTGAAGAGAATGCCAAACTGGAAGACAGATCAAAAGAAAATCTCCAGAATGAAGCATGGAAGGAAAACCACCAGAAAATACAGAAGACAAGACAATGTGTCTAACATCTGTGTAATGGAGTCCAGAGAGAGGAAATGAGCAAAAACAAAACCCGACAAAGGCTGAAATTTTTCCTAAACTGAAGACATCAAGCCACAGATTCAAGAAAGCCTCCCCAAAAATCACTTACATGTATTGCTAAACAAAAACTAAACTCACTGCGAGTTAGACCTACACTAAAGGAACAGGAAAAGGTATTCTTTAGACAGAAGCTGGCTGACCCCCGGACGTGCTCGGGGACGGCCGGTGGAGGGCGGGCAGGAGTGACTGGCGGGATGGCTAAAGCAGCGTGCCGATGTCTTCTGGAGCCCGCGCAGAAGCCAGATGAGCAGGACCAGCAGCGGTCAGGCCCAGGAGGGCGGTGAGGTGGGCCCTGGGAGCCTCGCATTTGGCTGACTTGGCAGGGGAGGTACCGAGACTGCCGAGAATCTCGCGCTGCCCACGAAGGTGAGAGTGTTCGATGGTATCGGCCTCCAGTGAGTCAGCTACTTGCTGCAGTGGTTAGGAAACCACTAGAAAAGTAAAAGTCTTTATAACTTCCAAGTGAACAGAGTATGGACATCGAATGACAAAAAGAAATATCTTGAAATGTAAGATAAAAGTAGAAAATCTAAAATAGGTGATAATTTTAAAAAAAGTCTAATGAAATGACAGTGTCAGAACGGATAAAAAACAACCCAATTATGTGTCATATTTAAATACAAAGACACAGCAGTTAAAAATGAAAAGGGAGGACGAAGACATACAGTGCAGACATTAAGCAAAGGGATCAAGAGAAGTTATACTAAGAGTGGACAAACAACATGTGAAGGTAAAACGTGCCACCAGAGAAGAAAGACACTTAAGTGACAACTGAAAATGAGAAATTCAAGTCGCCAAGAAGATACAACAATCCTAACTCTAAGGCACCTCAAAACAAGACAGCAACAAGTCCCTAATTATTACTATATAAAGTTTCAAAATATTCTTCTTCTGGAACAAGCAGGCAGTAAAATCAGTAAGACCACAGAAGATCTGAAGGACACAGCTCTTTTAACCGAATGGACAGATACAGAACACCACAGCTAACAATCTGAAAAGGAACCACCATTTCAAGTATACACAGAAGAGTTTTAAAAAACTTAATCTACAGGCGCTGGGGATTTAGTTCAGTGGTACAGCACTTGCCTAGCAAGCACAAGGCCCTGAGTTCAATCCCCGGCACCCCTCGAATTAATCTACAAAGCCACTCTCAACAAATTTCAAAGGGTCATACAGAGAATGCTGACTATACACAATTTTAAATGGATAGAAAAAGAATGAGAATGCTCAAGCATTTGCTAACTCATTCCTCTCTAAATATTTCTATGTGTCAGAGGAGAAAATGGTAAGCGTATATTTTAAATGAAAACATAGTTTGTGGAATGTAGCAAAAAGCCATGGTTAGAGGAAAATACATAGTTTTTAGGAGTACCTATTTTAGCAAAGGGCTGAAATCTAGGTAAGTATTCACATCAGTTAGAAGTTACAGAAATTATCCAAACTGTACCGAAAAAGGGAACAATCAAGATAATAAAATAATATAGTAGGAAAGGATCAAAAAGTTAATTTTTAAACTAACAAAACCGAGAAACCCTTGGTGAGACTGACGACACTTTTAATCTGCTATAATGAAACCTTATAAACAACAGAAATTTCTTTCTCACAGTTACAGAGGCTGAAACACCCAAGCCGAGGGCCCGGCCGGTTTGGTTCTGGGGAGAGCTTAGCCGGCCCCACCCCGTGACCCAGGGCGGCCCAAAGGGCCCTCTCGGGTTCAGTACCACGCCGGGTGCCGGGCAGGGGAAGAACCACCACACACGAAACTCAGACCATCGCAGAGTGAGTCAGGAAACAAGTGCCAACATCAGGAGTAAAGGGCATTCTTCAGATCTTATAAAACACTAAAAGATAGAGTGTTACTGCCTCAGAAAAAATCATAGGCCAAAATACTGAAAATGTAGGTAAAAGAAATTTCTAGAAAAACAACCTACCAAAAGAAATAGAAAATCTGAAACTAAGCTCATAATTTAAAGCCTTCCTACACAGACAACTACAGGTCTAGAAGATTCCATCTGGGTTTCTGTAAGACATTTAAGGAGGAAATAGCACCATTCTTACTCCACTACTTACAGAGAATAGGAAAAAGCAAACAATCTGCCAGCATCCATGAGGTGGGCAAATGTTGGTACTGAGACGTCGCAAGGCCATTCTGAAACAAAGAGGGAGTGCCCACCACTCACAGCCAACGTGCAAAACTCCCTAAACAAAGTGCTAGCAATCCAGTGTCACTGTGTGGAAGAAGAATACTCCATCACCACAAAGAGATGAACTAACCACACTGTTAACCATGGCAGCAGAAAACATGAAAAAGATGATATGCTATTTTGACAGAAACACAAAATGTGTTGACAAAATTCAATATCCGGCCCTGATTTACAAACCTCTTCACAGCTGGGCGTGCTGGTGCAGGAGGGTCACAAGTGCAGGCCCAGCCCAGGTAAACTCGTTGATGGGTGAGGCCCTGCCAGTCAGTCAGTCAGTCAGTCAGTCAGTGGCTGAGATGTAGTTCACTGTGAAGTCCCTGAATTCAATCCCCACCACCACTAAATAATCCTTAAATCTGATAATGGCCATCTGTTATAAAACAAACACAAACCCTACACTAAACAAAGAAAATGTGTTCCCACTGAAATTCATAACAATACCAAATTTCCAACCATTGCAAATTAACTATAGACAGTGAAATAAATAAGTGGAAGATATAAAGATTGGAAAGAGGAAAAAAATCAAATGTGCAGAGAATATGATCAAACAAAAAAAGCAAAAAGAAGCTTTAAAGTCTTAGAATTAAAAAGTGAGCAGCTGATGGGCTATAAGATGAAAACAGAAAAACCAAACCAAAATATACACATATATAACCAAAATAAACACTATCAAAATGAAATATTTTTAAAGATCCCATTCATAGCCCAAAACTACCAAATATCTTGAAGTAATAAGATCCCTAAAGAAAACCATAAAAAATATTTTATCAGTAATAAAATAACACCTAAGAAAACAGAAAATGTTCACGTTGGAAGAGTGAGTATTACACAGACATCAGCACTTGTCATCATTTTAATGCCAAACCAATCAAAAGCCCAGCAGGTTTGTTCCTGCTTTTCCCTGAAGAACTGAACAAGATGAATTAAAATGTATATGGATGTACAAAAGGTCGAGAATAGCCAAGGCACATTTTAAAGCCAAGAATATAAATAGAGGTATAATGTAGCCTTTGTTCCCGTTTCCTGGCGTATAACTCTCCACAGCATGTTTTTCAGGATGTTGACGAGGAGATGGGTGGCCAGGATCCCCTAGAGAGCTTCAGAATGGGAAGACCACAGGAGCCTCAGAGAGGTGGGTTTCCAGCCCCGGCCAGCACCGGGAGGGAGCTCATCACAGATGGCCAGTGATGCGATCAGCCACGTCCACAGGAGCCTCCTGAACCCCCAATGGCCAGGGCTCCAGAGTGGGGATGAAGCACCACGCCCTTGTCCTGCACCTTCCTATGCATCTATGTCCTCAGTAGTATCCTTTATAAACACTGGCAAAAACATTTTCCTGAGTTATGTGAGCCATGCAAGCAAATTAATGGAACCCAAGGAGAGGACTGTGGGAACTCGGATCTGCTGTGCAAGAATCCATTGTCCTAGCTATAACTTCTTATAGCGACAATGTTAGGACTGCAGTGTGCAGTGTTCACCACAGTGTTCCACAGAAAAAGACAGTAAAGTCCTGCCCCATGCCATTCCAAGAATCACTTGTGGGTCGTCACCCACCACAACGGGGAAGAAAGGCGAGAAGTTGTTTTGCAGCCCTGGGGACGGAACCCAGAGCCTCCAGCCTGCTGTGCAATGCCACACCACTAAGCTGTGTCCCAGCTCCCGCATCTTTTATTGTGGTGAGGAGGCGTGATTTGTTTTGAGACCATCTCACTGTGTAGTTTGAGCTGGCCTTGAACACACTGTTAGCTCAGCCTGGCCTCAAACTCACAGTGATCCTCCTGCCTCGGCCTCCCAACTGCTGGGAATACAAGTGTGCACCACCAGGCCAGGCTTCGCAATATCATTTTTGAAGAAAGCATACGAAAATGTCTTCAGGAGGACAAGGCAGAAAGAAAGACTTCTTAAACAGGAAAGACAGGTAAATGAAACTGCTTTCAAAGTAAGAACGTCTCTTCTAGGGACTCCATTAAAGTGTGAAAAGACAAGCAATCCAGAGTGAAAGAGGATGTAGGCAGCAGACGTAACCAACAAAGGGCTTCCACCTAGAGCAGATAAAAAACTCCTTCAAATCATTAGGAAAAAACAACTCTACAGAAAACGAGGTAAGAGACTTTAGTGGGTACTTCACAAAAGAAAAAAAATCTGATACAGGAAAAGGTCCTTCACCTCACCACCACCAGAAGTCACCACTACCTACCACAAGGGCCGAGTCAGAAGACCCAAGCCCAGCGTCAGAGACGGTGTGGAGCAGGTGATTCCACACCTGCCCTCCAGGATGCAAGCAGGTGACACCATCTGGCAGCATCTACCGTGGTGTCCCTCCTGCCCGGGATGTGTCTGAGCAAGACCTGTGTCCACCTCAAGAGCTGTGTAAAAGTGTTTACAGCAGCTTCGCTTGTGACGCCCCGGAGCGGGACCAGCAGAAATGTCCACACACGGCAGCACAGGTGAGTGTAGCACGCTTGCTCATAGATTGCCACAGAGCCACAAAAACGTGTGGTGCCTGCAATCGCAAAGCATGTGCTGCAAGTGCTGCATGTGCTACATGGAGAGCAAGGCAAGCCAGAGAACACACCCAGCACGAACCCTTGTGAGCGGCTGCACCCCAGGGGTAAAAGTGGGCACAGTGAGAGCCTACACACTCCACCGACTGGGGTGGCTGCCAGGGACTGCGGTGGTTCCACAGGGTTTGCCTGGTGACAGGTCACTGGGGGAGCTCTTTACTTACGGGCTATTATCTCACAGTACAGATGGTTAATGAAATAAAAGCTTAGAAAATTAAGTTTGTCTAGCATTTGTGAGGTGGCAGGGAAACAGTGCCCTCAACTGTCGCAAGAAGGAACCTAATTAGTAAAATCCTTTTGGGAGGGCAATGTGTCAAATATCATCAAAAATAAACCCAGTAACTTTATTTCTAAGGATGCATCTTACAGAAACACTGTGTCTAGTTGGGCACAGTGGCACAGGCCTGTGATCTCAGCACTCAGGGAAGCGAAGGCCGGAAGATCACAAATTCAAGTCTCACACAGGCAATGCAGCAGGACCCTGTCTCAAAAAATTAAAAGGGCTGGCAATGTAGCTCAATGATAGAATGCCCCTGGGTTCCATCCGTGACACTGCAAAAATTTTTTAATAAAAAAGGACAAAAGGCCCTCTTACTAAACAACTCAATCCCTGCTGACCATCCTTTCAGTGCACTGCTGCCTGCAGAGGACGAGCCATCCCCACCTCCACCCGCTCTCTCACCACTCAGCCGGAGAGCCGGAACTAGAGTTTGGGGCAGGAAGCCACAGGGAGGGCAGGACTGTCCAGGACGTGAACACCAGCGCCGCCCTCACTTCCAGGGCTGCACCCCCGGTGGAGGGTCCTAACCTGAGACTTCTGCCTCGAGCCAAGGACTGCTGTCCTCTCCGGAGGGAAGTGGCCCCTGCACAGGTCTCCTGGTTCCTTTAGATTAAGATCAAACACTATGAGCTCACAATTAGTGTCAAAAACCCAACCAAACAAGCCTGTAGCCATGAATCGGCCAAAATACTGAGCTCCTTTACAACAGAATAGAACTTCATAACTTGCTTGAAGAAAAAGAAGATGGAATTTCACAATAGACTGGTAACAAAAAACTAGCAAAAGTACCAAGGAGGTGTGAAAATGACCCAAGTAGAACTTTCAGAAATTAAAGTATAAAACTGTTGAAATGGAAAATTCAAACAAGTACAAAACAGCAGTTTAGACAAAGCCAAAGAAAGAATTGTGCAACTGGAAGATTGAGCTGGGAAAAACAAAAAAACCTTGAATGGAGCACAAAAAGACAGAGAAGAAAATATGCAAAGTGCACTTATGACAAGTGGAAGAGGCTGTGTGTGGTGGTGCACACCTGCAATCCCAAGACTCTGAGGCTGAAGCAGGAGGATTCCAAATTTGAGCCCAGCCTGGGCAACTTAGCAACTGTGCAAGACCCTGTCTCAAAATAAAAAAGCCTGGAGAAGTGTGAAGGCCCTGGGTTCAATCTCCAGCACTGGAAAAAGAAAAAAATACATGGAAAATAATAAGGTCTAATATATATCTAAAGAAAAGAATATGATAACGAACCAGAAGAAGAGAATATGATAATGATGGCAGAAGAGAAAATACGTAAGAAGAAAATGTCTTAGATTTTTCCACAGCTAATAAAAGACATCGATATACCAAGCAGGACAAACTCGCCTAATCATACTGTGCTACAATGTTGGAGGGACAGAGAAAGAGAAGGGCAATGAGATTAACAGGGACTATCTCGACAGAAATAAGGACATCATGAGAAAAAGATTGGAGCCCGATATCTCTTATGAAGATGGACATGAGAATCCTCAACACAACTGGGGATTTGGCTCAGTGGTAGAGCGCTTGCCTACCAAGCACAAGGCCCCGAGTTCGATCCCCAGCATCAAAAAAAAAAAAAAAAAAAAAAAAAGGAAAAAAAAGAAACTCCTCAACACACCTGGTATATAAGCACAGGTTTGGAGTTTTCATTGACTACAGTGCTAGTTGCACAGATCTATGAATACAGTAGAAACCACCGTGTCGCACACTGTCACCGGGTAATTGGTACAGCACGTAAACTGTATCTCAATAAAGCTGTTACAGAAAAAAAGAAAAGGAGAAAGATCTGAGAGGTAAAAATGATGCAGATCAAACATGTAGATAAATCTAGACAAACACCTGCATAAAATAATTCCCTAAATTGGGACTTAAAGGAACAACAATAGCCAGGGATGCAGCTTAATATGAGACCCGCCTGGCATGTACGAGACCCTGGCTTCCATCCTCGGCACCGCAAAACAAAAACAAACATGCGGGGTCAAACTGGACAAGGAACCACTCACAGGGCAGAAACACACGGTGTAACTTCCAAACCAGCAAAGCAAAAGAGAACAATTCCAAGCCACAGCACAGAGGGCTCCACCACCCGCTCATGTGGACCCAGCCTTCCTGGGATGCGGCCGTGCTCCTCCATGTTGTCGATGGCTACTCTGGAGGCTCCATGACAGAACTGAGGGGCTACCCAGGCTCAGAGAGCCCACACAGCTATAATCTCCACGGCTGTCCCTTCACCAAAAGGCTGCTGAGCCTGCTCCGGACACTACACACAGGCCGTGGCCAGAGGAACCAAGGGCCACAGCAGCTGGAGACCCCAAAATGAAGACAGCAGCCCCATCCCGCAGAGGCACAAGATCCAGACCTCTGCCCTCGCGTGCTCTCGCCTCTCCAGCGTAAGCTTCACAGCTACCCTCTCCAGATGCAACGACCTGAACCTCAGGCACACCCTGCCACTCCCCACGCAAAGCCCGCAGGCCACCCCTGCCCGGGTTCCCTGGTGGTAACATCCTGCCACACCACGCTCTGCTGTCACAGTGAGCCTCGCAACCCCGACACACCTGCGATCTCACTCAGATCTCCCAGCTCCCCGCACGTGTGTGTTTCATCCCAGGCGTGGGTCTGGGCAGCCAGTGCCACAGTCAGGGCACAGGACGGTCCTTCCCACAGGGATCTGGGGCCTGACCTCTTACAGTCGCGTGCCTCCCAGTCCCTCCCTTTGCACCGTGAGAGCAGCCCAAGCCAGGCCACCTAGCCGGCTCTGCTGAGTGCTCAGCCAGAACCCAGGAAGCTCCTTGGAACGCCGCGTGCAGGTCCAGGGTGGGTGTAGGTGCCCCCTTCTCGGGGATAAGTGCCCAGGGGCTGAACATTTGTCATGAGAACCTCCCAGCTCTTCCCCCGTGGCTATGCCACTGCCCCCCCTCCAGCAACACGTCCAAGCTCCTTTTCCTGCACCAACATCTGCTGTCGCGGTGATTTAGCAGTTTTAGAACATTGTGTGAGGACTTGTTTTGGTCTCTAACGACAAGGCTACATTCACATGTGGTCTAAAAATGAAAATAAAATTTAAAGGTAATCCATGCTTATTCAGGAAGAGACTGAAAAATATTCTAATATTGTATAAATTTGTATCTTCTATAAAAAAGGAAATAAAATCCAAACTCGAGGCTACTACTTGTTCCTAAGTCAATGTCCCCGAGCTGTGAACATGGGTAGCAGCCTGCACCTCTCTGCCCTGACCCGGGGGGTCCGCTGGGGCCCGCCTGCCCCAAGCAAGCTCTTCCTGGGCCTCAGCTCACTCGCCTGCTGCCCTGGGCTTCTGAGATTTATCTCAGGCCTCCTCCCCAGACATCTGACAGCCCCAGTGCAGCCAGAGATGGCCCTGGGGCTCCTTCCTGGGCAGGATGCCACGACAGGGCGGCCAGTGGAGCAGGGGAGACAGGGCGTCACCCCACTCCCCGAGAGCAGGCTTCTCCCCACATTTGAGCATCTTATAAAACCTCTGGCAGTCGAGTGAAGCCTGTGACCCCTCTTGGAATAATATTTTGAAGTGCATACAGCACAACATAGAGGGTACCCACATAAAATACCAAAATATTCCTAAAAAGAAATGGACTCCACAGCTATACAGAGTCACGGCTGAGGCAGGGGTGAACCCGAACCACATCTGGAGATGCCAGTGGCAGGCAATGCTGCTTCCAGGTAGTGTCAGTGAAAGCCGGCCGGCCGGTGCTGAGCCAGTTCCAGAGCAGCTGAGGAGAGCCGGGGCCAAACACGCCCTCAAGATGGCCCCAGCCCTGTGCCTGCCCGTGTTGGGCCAGGGCAGAACCAAGCCAAGGGACTCCTCCTCGGACACGACGTCCACCCTCACCAGCCCAAGGCCATTCCAGGAGAAACTGCAGCTGCTGCCCTTTCAAAGCCTCATGCCACAGACCCCGGGCCGGGGCCAAGAGCGCTCGAGCGCATGCGGCTTCTGAGCCGGTCTGCTCACCTTCCTTAACGCGAAGGCCACTGTCCCATCATCCTCTGTGGACAGATCAAGCAGCTTCTGGTAAAACGCTTCATCATAAGGCCCGTCTATTTGTAATATTTTTCTGAAGAAGAAAGCACCAGAAACAAAACAAGATGACAGGGTTGCCTGGACACTGTTTCTTACTGCGACCACACACTCTGATCTGAACTGAAGGGCATGACAGACCTATCACTCCCTCATCTCAGCTGGTTCTGAAGCATCAAGTCTCAACAGCCCAGCAAGAGTAGGCAGGGCCCAGGAACCCTGAAGCCACGCGCTGTCCCGCTTGCCACAGAGACCCAGGTGAAGCCTGGTGAGGCAGAAGAGGGTCCAGCCCACCAGACGCCACAGATGTGGACCCCAGCGGCCCA
The DNA here is from genome assembly GCA_004026905.1 of Hystrix cristata. Lineage (NCBI taxonomy): Eukaryota > Metazoa > Chordata > Mammalia > Rodentia > Hystricidae > Hystrix > Hystrix cristata. The sequence goes on along the minus strand of PVJO010004226.1, from coordinate 73,415 downwards.
GTGCAGACCCAGGGACCTGGCTGGCTGACGGGGAAGTGCAGGACTCCTGGAGCAGCCATGACTAGTGAGCTGCTCTGTGGAACAACACTGCCCTCTACAGGCCCGGCCCTCACAGATGTGCTTTCTTACTAAATAACACACCAGCAGGCCCTGCTGCATAGGCATGGAGGGAGACGGCCAGCGCGTGCCATCTTCCTGGAGCCAAGTGCTTCGGGGCTCATTCTGTCCTCCAGCCGGGGCGACCCCAGCCCGGCCCACTCCCATGGCCTGGCCTGGGCCCACCTCACCTCTCCTCGGGAAATTCCTCCAGATACCGTTCAACCCGGTTGTACAGAGGGTAGAGGCCTTCGATGTCCAGCAGGTCCAACATCTGCACCTGGAGGGTTTTGTACAGAAGACAGCCCTTCGGTAACCCCGACCGCTCTGGGGTGTTTTTTCCTACCAAGAACATCGGGAAAACGAGAGCAGGTTTGTTATCAAAGACTGAAGACTGTGGAGGGAGACAGGCCGGCGCAGACCGCAGGGCTCACCCTGGGCCCCTGCCTGGCGCTGAGGGCAGACGCCACGCTGCTCTCAGAGCTGCAGGGTTGAACAGAACTCAGGCCACGCTGGGCTGATCAGGCTGAGCACAAATGAAAGGCGAGCAACGCAGGCGCCTTGGTGCCTGTGCTCACCAAACACGCTTCTCCTCTGAACATCCTGTCAACTCCACCACATGCCCCAGAAGGCACTTTGTGATTAAGTTGAGAGATAATATTCATTCTAAATAAGACAAGTGTCAGAATTGCAAAAGATCATAATGACATTCCCAAATCTGCAAGACAACAAAGGACAACCAGGACTCTGTCTCCAGAGTCTGGAGCCATGAGCCCATGCTGAGAGGGGCAAAGGCCTAGTAGCCCACAGCGCGAGCTCAGAACTGGCCATGCAAAGCCATGGACAGTGGTCAAAGCCACCGACCGAGCAGGACCTGTTCTCAGAGGGATACATGAAGAAACCAAACTCCATCCAACACTTGTACACACTCTGAACCTAGACAGACCAGATCCCAGCCCACCTCCCACCCTCGAGGTGAGCAACCATCTCCTGGAATGAACCAACTACAGTTGAAGACAGGGTAGGGAGCATCTGGGCAGGGACAGGCAGCCATGTGCAGCCTGCTGCAGTCCTGTGCTGGGGTGTCCTGGCAGGGCTGCAGTCGGACATGAGACAGACACAGGGAAACAGGAGGGGAAGCTCACAAGCTCAACCAGAGTGTTCATGCAGTGAACACCTACCATGTGGTCTATAAAAGTTGAAAAATTAATTTGCTAACAGAGAATTATGCTAATCAATAAAGCACACCAGAATACAAAAGAATACGTGGAGTATGACCTTATCATTTCCACTACCGCATGCCCACAGCTTGTGCTTGTTTGTGCACAGCTGTGGGCAAGATCGCAGGGCAAAACCCCAGGCCTGAGAGCCTCCTCTCAGAGCCCAGCCCACCTCGGGGGCCAGCAGCTGTGTTCCCAGAGTGTGGGTTCCACTGCAATAGAATTTTCTGAAACAATAAGGAATCACTTTTTTTTTTTTCTTAACATGGCACTAGGGATTGAACCCAGGGCCTTTGCATGGAGCTACATCTCTGGCCCTTTTATTTTTTATTTTGAGACAGGGTCAGGAAAAACTTTTATAACAATAACAATAAAAAAAATCTCACAAAATTCATCTGTGGTGAGAAAAACTCGACATAGAGGGCAGTGAGGGAGGCGAAGCTAGGGGGTTTGTGGTGACACACAAGCCATCTTCAAAATCTTCAGGGGTCTCTGTGGTACCCAAGAGTCACACCTGGCCCCAGCTCAGGAGATGTCACAACACACACACCACAGTGGCGACCCTGACCCCCAGGCCCCGTGAGCCTGACTGTCCACCCCACGGCACCAGACTCAATGAGGATCAGATGCGATGACACACTTGGAAACATTCTGCAAACCACAGAACGGATGCGCGAACATATGGAAAACCTACAGCTCAAATGTGTCGCTAAACGGGGAGCCCAGATGGAACCACGTGCTACCCCAGATGTTCCACCAAGCCTGTTGGGGCAGAAAAGGTCCCTTTGTTGGCCGCACCCTGGCTGCCCATGGGGCATGGACAGCCCTAAGGCCCCACAGCCCCGCTGTCTGTGTGGGGAAGGCCGGGTCCTACCTTGGCGGTGGAGGCTCCGGCTGAAAGGGCTGGCTTCGCAGACATGTGGGCCCCGGGGCCCTGGCCTCAGGGTCCCCACCCGGCCCTTGTCGGAGCTGCTCAGCAGCACCCGCGTGATGACGTGCACCAGCTCCCGGATCACGGCCCGCGTGCAGTGGGCCCCACCAGCCAGGCCGTTGGAAGGGAAGAAGAAGGGCTTCAGGTGGTGAGCAAGCTCCCTCCAGTCAGCCGCCGGGCTCCGGGCAGCACCACAGCCGTAAATCAGCTCGCCGTTCTTCAGGCAGGAAAGACAGAGGGAGACATGGACCCCACAAGCTGGTAGGAAAACCCCTCAGCACCTGCCACAGTGGGGACACAAGCCCATCCAGGAAACCCACCTCAGGGAATGCACCACCAGCCAAGGAAGAAAGGCTCCAGCTCGGAGACCAGCCCTGCTGCCTGCTTCCCTCAGACAACCATCCCGCAGCAATCGCTCAACACAAAGTGACAAATTCCCAGAGACACCAGCCAGGCACTCTGGAGCCAGGCACAGGGTGACTCTAGGGTCTGCTCAGTGTGACCAACAGAGTAGGACAAAGGCAACAGTGCCACACCTGCAAGGCTAAGCCATAGACAGCGCTGTGGCCTCCATCTTGGCTGTTCTCCCCTCGGGTCACAGGAGCTGCAGTGTGGCCCCAGGGGAACCCCACAGGGTGAGGACTGATGCCCCAGCCCCGGCCAGCCTTCAGCTGAGACCTCCTGACTGCGGAAAGGGCAGGGGCCGAGCTGTTGTGAGCTAAGCTCTAGGTGGGCACAAGCAGCTCTCCTCCCTCGCTGGGCCCTGGGAACCCCTGGCAGGGTGCTGTCCAAACTCACAGCATGACAAGAACACACTGAGACACTGCTGGCCACACTGGGCAGCGGGCCAGGGTGGCCAGAAATGAGGTCGGGGTGGCCGTCTGTGCCCTGGGCAGAGCCAGCTCCCCTCCTCCAGGCTGGCGGGTGACCGAGGGACCCCTCACAGCAGGGCCTCTCCCTGCGGTGTCAGGGGGCCAGACTGCGGCTTCTGGCAGCCACCGGCTCAGGAGGCTGTGTGACAGCATCCACACCCCTTAGGCCCTCCCAAGCGCCTTTCCCACCGCAGAGTCTCAGGTCTGTGGGGCAGGTTTGACTGTGGAGAGAGGAGGGTGATGAGGGCGGGGACTCAGGAGCAGCCACTCACAAGAGCTGCCTGGCTGGCTGCACATAGCGCCTGCGTCGCTGCTGGTCTCTTAACCTATCATTTTGGTCTATTATCTATTCAGCAAATAGATAGACTTTTGGTCTCTGTAGCAAATTTATCTATTCGCTAAACCTCTGGGTTTTCCATGCTGATTTTTTTTTTTTTTAGTATCTCTAAAACCTCACTTTATTGTTTTCCTTTTGATAACAGTCATCCTAATACATATGAATTATCTCATTGTGGTTTTTTTTTTAATTTTGTTTTAAACCAAGAACATGTATTGGTACATTTTACATATAATGGTTACATTCATCACATTTATTTTCTATGCTGATATTTTACAGACATTTTATTTGAAATGTCTTCCTTTTCTGGCTTTGGGAAGGCAGAGGCAGACAGGGAATAAAGTTGAGCAGAATTTCTGAGTTCGATCAGGGGAATGGGTCAACACCAGGCCACATCCACCCACTATGAAGGGCAAAGGCACACGGCAGAGCAGACAGGACTTCCGGCGCACCAGACCTTGGCTACGGGAGTGCGCCGCCCTCACTCAGGACTCCCCTCATGCAGGTCCAACACCCGCAACATGGGCCTAATGCCTAACTCCCGCAGGGACCCCAGACAGGGTCCTGGCACTAGGGACCCAGGGCTGCACTTCCAGTATGGGCACTGCTCCTGCCTGCTACCTGGGCCGGCCCGACCCCACCTCACCTCTTCCTTCTCACTCAGGCACCACCGACAGCAGCAGGCCAGGTGACCACAGAGCCGGCCCAAGTGGCCGCACAGATCTGAAGGCAGCTGCACTGGCAGGCAAACGTTCCCTGGTCCCTACACTGTCAGAACTACAACACCTGGTGATTTTGCTCACCAACAAGGAGCTCTCTGAAAACAAGGCCCCGAAATAACCAGGAGCAAACCTTGCAGTGGGTGGGCATCGCCAGGTCTGGCAGTCAGCACTCAGCTTACAGCAGGAACCATGAGGTAGGCTGTCAGCTGGCTCCTACCTCAACCACATGGGCTGTGAGGACAGGAGGGGACAGTGCCAGAGCTGTCCTCACCCTGGGCCTGCTTGTCCCACCAGGCCCATCCAGCAGGGCTCAACACTTCACTGTCACACACCCCAGGGACACAGACATCACAGGGTCACTCGGATGTGTGCTTGTAGATTGGGGCTGGAGTACAGAGGTGCAAAGAGGGGCTGGGCCAGAAGGTCTCTATGGATGGCAGGCACTGAGGACCCCAAGGTGACATCAGACCAGCAGGGCCAGACCTGAGGCGGCACAGCCAACAGCCCATCCACAGACACTCAACAAACAGAGTGGGGGACACACAGGCAGTCTCACCTTAAATATCTTCAGGTTGTTCTGGGACTCCTGCAGCAAACTCTTCAAGGCAAAGTGCATTCTCTGTTTGTTTCTACAGGGCAAAGTGTTGACATGCTTTACAGGTAGCCAGACGGACTTGTCTCCCATAGTTATCAGCACAGGCCTCCGAGCTGAGCCAGATGCCTCCAATGCCATCCTCCCCTCACAACACCCCCAGGCATACAAAGGGAGGGGGCATCCTGAGCCTGGCCCCCAAGGCAGACATAAGGGACCCTGGCTGGGCAGGGATGGGGCGCAAAAGGCTGGGACCACAGGCTGCACACAGCCCAGTTAGCTCCCTCCTTGTTCCCTGGCTGTAGCTTCCAAAGCCCGGAGCAGATGCTGGGGCAGCACCAGCACAAGGCATGTGACAGGTCACTGGGGTGTGCAGGGACCAAGGAAGAGGCAGGAACCCTGGGACATCTACCTTGCAACCTCCCAGGAGCTGTGGGCCCAGCCTCCCCCAGGCCTCATCACCCATAGCCCTGGGCTCCACTCCCCCTCTCCCCGGCTCTCATCCTCCCCTCCTGGTACAGGCACCCCCATCCACGTCCCTAACCACTCCCCCCCACGGAACTTGCAGGACCCCCACAGAGGCTGAGTCGCTGCAGGCAAGACGCTGAGCCCTGCCTGGGACAACACAGCACCAAGCATCAGACACAGCCCTGTTACCCGAACCACAGCCAGCTCTAGAAAGACCACATTCTGAACATTCCAAGGAGGGCTCCCCACTCAAGTTTCACAAGTTGTAAACTCACAATGATCTTTATTACTGACTGCTTCAAAACTTAGCCTCCAGTCAGGGGTAAATCACAATTCCCAGGTAAACCCAAGGCTGCTTGATTTGCACATGAAAAAACAGGGCAAGATTTTGTGCATTCTGGCACAGGCGCCCTCATGCCACTTCATTTTGAACTTGCATTTCCAAAGCCACCTGTCTGTTCTGGAAGGTCTGCAACAGCCTCTAACCAAAAGCACTGGCTGATATGGCAGCACACAGGCGCTGTGCAGGTGTTAGCGCTGATCACGCTGAACGGCAGAGGGCACGGGTGGGGGGGGCGGACAGGGCGGGCGCAGTTGGTGAGAAAAGCAGACACACCACAAAGCCTGCTCTAACTGGGGTCCCAAGCAGGGAAAAGAGCCTCGAAAAGAGGCCTAACCTTGTTGGACAGGATAGCATGTGCTCACAGACCTCACTCCTGGGGGGTGTGGCCCAGCCCAAGGGGGCGTAGGGCTGGTGGCTGTAAGCACCCAGGCGCCCTCATACCACCCTCTCCCACCCTCAGCCCTGTGGCCTCCCTCCCCCAGGGCCTGATGGTTGCCCCCACTGCCGCAGGACCCTCCCCCAGCTCCAGCCACCACCCTCCTAACCACCTAAAGACGGCCAGGACTAGGCCCCGGGCTGCACGCAGGCCATGTATACCAAAGCTGCAGGGCTGGGAAGACAAGGGCAAGGCCAGGGGGGAAGAGGAGGCCTGAGAGCCTCACTGCCAGCCTCCCAAGGCAGGAAGTGCTGTTGGAGCAGCAGCCTTTTCAGTATCTGCGTAAGAGGGCTGGGGATTTAGCTCAAGTGGTAGAGCACTTGCCTAGCAAGCACAAGGCCCTGAGTTTGATCCCAGCACCACCACCCAAAAAAAGCAATTCCAGAAAGAAACAACAGAAAAATAGATGGGAGTATTTGCATAAGAGTAAGTGGCCATTGATGTAAACAAGCAAACCTTGCAGGTCCCAAAGGGTGGGAGTCAAGGCAGCCCTAGTTGCTCTCTGACATGAATAGAAAATGAATTTGGTGGCAATTTGAAGGAAAATCAATAAGCCAGCAACTACCTCACACTGGAGCAGAAAGACAAAGCCTAAACCGCAAAACTCAAAGCCTCGCGTGTGTCAGGGGAAGGACGGCACAAAAGACAGAGTGAAGGCCCCACACTCATCCCATCTCACAGAAACCCTCGGCATTGCCACAAGGAAACCCACGCTGTCCCCACCTCATAGATCACCCCCAAGCTCGCCTCACAGAATACCCATGCCATCAACACCTCACAGAACACCCTCCCACCTCCCTGCTTTGTACAACACCCCACATCTCACAGACAGCCCTAGTCTCCACCTCCCGAACACTCCCCACAGCCTAGAACACCTCCCAGCACACTGCCTCAACCCCAAGAGAGCAAACAAAGTGTCACTCACCCTGAGAAGAGATCCAGGGGACAGTATTTACTTATCTGCTTCCACTTCCCAGTTGCTACCTGTTAAAACACCAATATGGGGCATCAAATGACTGGCTGTTTGGGACCACACACTGCAAACACCAGCACACAAAAAAGTGGTCTTGTAATAGAAAAGGCCTCAGGTGCACACCAATAAGGGAGGACACCACTTCATCCAAGGAAAACTCGCTCAGCCCACCTTGGAGCCGCAGGTCACCGCCAGCCAAGCCCTTCACTTGAGTAGGGAAAAAGTCAGCAAGCACCTGAAAATTTCACAGCTAAATTTTGATAATGAGATTGACACATCCTTAAAATTATAATATCCAGCAATGGAGAAGGCACTGTCAACAAGTAATTTCATGCTGCTTGTAGGATGATATATTGGTACAACCTTCTGTGACAACCATCAAAATTTAAGATGTGCGTGTCCCTGACTTGCCAATCCTACAAGGAATCTAAAAAACTACCACAGGGGGCCAGGCGCAGTGCCATATGCCTGTAATCCCAGCACTTGGGAGACTGAGGCAGGTGGATCACCACGAGTTCAAGGCCAGCCTGGGCTACGTAGTGAGTTCAAGGCCCATCTGAACTACATAGCAAGATCCTGTCTCAAAAAAAGGAAAGCAAGAAAGAAAGGCAAGGAGAACTACCACAGAGCAAAAAAGGTACAGGAACAAGATGTTTAGTGCAGACTACTAATAAGATCAAAATCCTAGAACCAAGAAAGATAATCATAAGTAGAGAAAGGACTACACTCACTTAGGGGGCCTTCCAAGCAATCTGTTAAACGAAGGAATGAATGATATGTGGCCATTCCCAGAAAGAGATAGTACTAAAATTAATCAAGATTTATTCAACTGGCAAAACAATGCATATAATGCAATGTCATTTTTTGCTTTTTTTAAAAAGTGTGGGTTAGTATAGCTTGGTGGTAGAGCACTTGCCTAGCATTTGCAAGGCCCTGAGTTCAATCCCCAGCAGCTTAAAATAAATAATTTCTTTTTAAAAAGTGTGTGTAGGGGCTGGGGATTTAGCTCAGTGATTAGAGTGCTTGCCTTGCAAGCACAAGGGCCTGAGTTCGATCCCCGGCACCACCAAAAAAAAAAAAAAAAAAAAAAAAAAAGTGTGTGTACTGAAAAAGCCTTAAGAGTATACAAACAATCACCAGGGATTATTTCAATGAAAAAATTAGCAGAACCAATACATACAGCACAAACCTATTTCACCCTGTAAGTGTGTGTATGCGTGCATGTGTGCATGCACACACACGAAGAGGTATCAGTTCATTTCCGCTTGAACTGTACTTATACACTGTTGTCACAGAAAGGAGCCCAGACAGTCACACCAACTGACAATATAGGTTACCTGGGAAGGCAGGGGACACATCTATACAATGTTGTATTTTACCAGTTATATGAGCAGGTATTGCTTCATGTTAAAAAGAAAAAAAAAACTTCTTAAAAAATCTAACCTATAAGTTCCGTGTGGCTTTTGCATGAGAAAACTAGCAAAAATTATTAAAATTGAAATTCTGGAACCCTGGAACATAGCCAAAGGTTTGCAACAATTCAAGAAGAAAATTTAAAAAAACTGGCCAAATCTAAGCAACAGTGAGCTTTGACACTTTATACTGTTCCTGTCTCCCTAGCTCTAGCTCCAAGCGACCCATGAAGCCAACTGTCAGATTCACAGTGCAAACCAGCAGCTGGCAGCTGCCAGAGGGGACAGGACCAGCAGAAGCCTCCGCAAAGTTGCATTCCCACTGCACTGTTATTACCCGCCTGTCTTGCAGCTCCAGGAAGCTCCTGCCGCCAAGCTTGTCTTTGTCTTCACTGACCTGACTCAGCTCCCTCAGTGCAAGAGGCCTTTTACTTATGGGCACTGTCAAAAAAACCACTGAGAGGCCATTATGTATTTAATTTCATGGCTTCCTGAGACAGTGGATAACAGTTGAGGCACGCAACAGGCTAACCTACAGCTAAAAAAGAAAGGTTGAGTAGTGAGGTCTATAGTGAAGTTTTTTGCTTTGGTTTTGTTTTTTATAGATTTTTATTAAAATTTATCCAGAATTACACAAATCTACAGGCCATTATACAAGCTTACAGACCACAATACATTGTGCCTTTTGCTTCTGACAGTGAGCAATGTCAACAACCACATAGATGCAGCATTAAGTCACAATTACATAAAGTTACTGTAGTACCTTGTGTACATGTCACTGTTTTAAGCTTGGATTATTAGGTTCTTGTTTTTAAGATAACATTATTCCTCTGGCTTCCCATTCCCCTGCCCCTTTGCCCTCTTCTTGTTCCCTTGGACCCTTTGTCTATTAGCTTATATCTAACCCTTTGTCTTTTTGTATCCATTGTTTACCCTTTTCTTTTGTTTGTATTTTGCCTCACTCAAATGAGGGATAGCATACAGTATTCAAGCTTGCCAGTCTGGTTTATTTCAGTCAACATTATATTTTCCAGGTCCATCCATTTGCCTATAAATGACTCTAGTTTGTCATTCTTTATAGCTGAATAGTATTCCATTGTGTATAGATACCACAATTTGTTTATCCAGTTATCTATTGATGGGTATACTGGTTGCTTCCAGAATTTAGCTATTACAAATAGTGCTGCAATAAACATTGTTGTGCAAGCATCTCCGTAGTATAATGTTTTTAGCTCTTCGGGGAAGATACCTTGTAGGGGAATGGCTGGGTCATATGGGATTTCTACTTTCAGGCTTTTGAGAAATCTCCATACTGATTTCCATAATGGTTGTACTAGTTTGCATTCCCACCAACAGTGTAGGAGGGTTCCCTGTTCACCACACCGGCATCAGCATTTGTAACTGTTTGACTTCCTAATGACTGCCATTCTTTCTGGAGTAAGGTGGAATCTTAGAATTGTATAGTGAAGTTTTGAAAAGCTCCCTGCACAGGCTCAGGAGACACCTGAGGAAGCCCTGCGCTCTCACCCGAGCTGAGCTGCAGCTCTGTGGAAGCACAAGCTGCCTCAAGGGGTGTCAAATGGGCTCCAACCTGAACACAGAGCTGTTCCACAAAGACATTTAAAAATCTCTATCAGACCAATAGCTTCCCAAGGACAGACTTCAGGGACCATACGCAACAAGAGCATGGACTTCATCCAATTAGCTTGGGAAAGTCACTACCCAAACTAACTACAAGCAGCACAGTCCCCATTTCAATACATTACCACAAAACATGCAATGGAAAAAGAAAGCAGCAATTGACACACTGTCCCTGGGGAAGCCCAGACAGCAGCCTTACTAGACAAGAGGTAAATTGACAATGTCAAACACACTTACAGCGAAAGGAAACAAGAATACTGTCTTTAAAAATAGAGCTCAAAAAAATAAAATAAAATAAAATAAAATAAAAAATAAAAATAAAAATAGAGCCCAGTAAAGAGGCAGAAATTACAAAAAGGAACTAAGCAAAAATTCTGCCGTCAAAATGTGTGATAACTAAAATGAAAAGGTAACCAGCGGGGCTGAGTAGTTGATTTGAGTAAGTAGAAGAACCTCCGGTCAACTTCAGGATAAAGTTCAAGAGATCCACAGCCAGACACATCACGAACTGTCGAAAGAACCTTAGTAGCAGCGGGACAGAAGTGACTCATCGTGTACCATCCACAGGATAATCAGCCAATTTCTCACTAGAAACCACGGAAACAGAAGACAGGGGTATGACACAGCAGAGTGATAAAAGAAAAACAGTGTCACCAAGAATTCTAGGTCTACCAAAATGACCCTTTAAAAATGAAACAGAAGTTGGGTGTGGTGGTGCACGCCTGTGAGCCCAGCACTCCAGAGGCTGAGGCAGGAGGATTGCCAGGAGTCCAAGGCCAGCCTGGACTGCACAGGAAGTTCAAGGCAGTCTGAACTACACAGCAAGACCCTGTCTCAAAAAACCAATAAATAAATAGATGAATGAATGAATAAAAGAGAAATCAGAACATTGCCAGAAAAACAAAAACTGAAATAATCTGTTGTTTGTAAACTGGTCTAGAAGAAATACTAATGGAAGACTCATAGGTTAAAATGACAGGACAGTAGACAGGAACTTGATCCACGTGAAGAAATAAAGAGCACCAGTAAAGAACCTGCACAGGTAAATACAAAAGGAGGCATAAATATACATGGGGTGATTTTAAAAAATAGTGAATTTTTAAACTTTTAAAATTTACTACAGTAAAAGATATATCACCAAAATGTACCCCCTTGCTTCCTACACACTTAATTAACCCTAAAGCAGTTCCAGAAGTCCTCCTTTGTGAATGTTTTTATGAAGTATGATCAAAAACACAGTGAACACTGCTGCCTAGTGTCATCCGATGGAAAGACGGGCTCGTTAAAAATACTACAGTGTGTCCTCATCCACCTTATTCACCAGACTTGGCATGGCTGAACATAAAACAAATCTCAATAAATTTAAAAAGTGAAATCAGGCAAATAATGTTCTCCAAACACAACGGAATGAATTCACAAATCAGTAACAAAAGGAAATTTGAGAACTTACAAATGTGAAAAGTAAATGCTCTTAATCAGCAGTGGGTCAAGGAAATCAAAAGAGAAATCAGAAAATAAGACAAATAAAAATGAAAACACAACATACCAAAACTTACAGACTAAGAGAGAAATAGTCAGAGGGAAACTTATAGTTGTAAACATCTACACAAAAAGAAAAGTTGGGTGCAGTGTCACACACCTGTAATCCCAGATACTTGGGAGGCTGAGGCAAGAGAATCACAAGTTCGAGGTCAGCCTGAGCCACTATTTTCTTCGAAATAAAAAGAAGGCCAGAGATGTAACTCAGGGGTAGTGCTCTTGCTTAGCTTATAGTCTGTGGGTTCAATATAGACATACGGACAGACAGACAAATAGCTAGACAGACAGACAGACAGACAGACAGACAGATAGACAGATAGATAGATAGATAGATAGATAGATAGATAGATAGATAGAAAAGTCCCAAATCGATAACCTTTCTATTTTAAGAAACTGAAAGAACAACAAATTAAATCCAAAGCAACTAGAGGGAAAGAAGTAGTAAAGATCAGAGTGGAGACAAATAAAATAGAAAACAAGGAATAAGATGGAGAAAATGGGAACAACAAAAAGTTATTTATTTGAAAAAATCAAAAATGACACAAAACTTTTACTAGAACACCAAAAAAGGAGAGAGGAACCAAATTACTAAAGTCAGGAATGATAAAAGGGATGTCACTACCAAGCTTGCAGAAATAAAAAATTAGACAAAATGCTAAAAAATTAGACAAAATGGACAAATTCCCAGTAAGACACAACTACTAAAACTGACTGAAAAAATACTCTCAACAGAAAACAACGGACTTCAAAATAAAAACAAATATTCCAACATAAAACTTAGAACCAGATAGATTCAAAAGTCAATGCTACCCAATATTTAAAGTAGAATTAAGATCGACACTCAAACTCCTCAAAAAAAAAAAGAAAAGGAATAGTGAAGAGAAGGAAACATTCTCTAACTCATCCCATGAAGCTGATTATTACCCTGGTACCAAAGCCAGACAAAGACATCACAAGGAAAGAAAACTGCACACCAATCTCCCTTACAATTCAAAAATCCTCAGTGAAAACTAAAAAAGAAAAAAAAGACTTCAGCAGCATATCAAAGGGCATATACACCACCATGACCAAGTGGGATTTATCCCAGAAATGGTCAAGCATAAAAAAGTCACTCAATATAATATGACATACTGAGAGAACAAATGAATACACTTCATGATCTCCATAGATTATCTCAACAGATACAAAACAAGCATTTCACAAATCCAGCACTCTTTAAGGATTAAAATTTTTTTCAAAAAGATCTTTGAAAAATCCACAGCAAATATCACATAGTTAATGGTGAAAGATGAAAGCTTTCTCCCTAATATCAGGAACAAGACAATACTTCTATACCACACTGTACTGCAAGCTCTAGGAAGGGCAACTAGAGAAGAAAACTAAAGGATGTCTGCACTGGGAAGAAAGTAGGAAAGCTCTCTGTGCAAACACATAATATACATAGGCAATTCTAAGAACCTACACACACAAAAAAAATTTACAGCAAATGAAGTTCAGTTAGGTACAAAATCAATAAACAAGAAGCAATTGTATTTCTCACCTCACATGCATTAGAATGACTACTATCCAAAAATAAATAAGTAACAGAAAATAACAAGTGTTGGCAACACTATGGGAAAACCAGAACCCTTGTGAACTGTTGATAAGACTGTAAAATGGTGCCGCCACAATAAAAAAACACTAGGGAGGTTCTTCATAATTAAAAACAGAATCACCATTTTAAGAGGTTGGACTTGAAATGGCCACCAAAATTCACATGCTAAAGGCTCAGTTGCCAGCTGATGAGCTTTTGAGGAAGTGACTGGATCAGGATGGCTCTAACTTCATCAAGTGGATTAAGTCACCTGATGAGGTCACAGTTTTACAGCATTATCAGGAAGTGATAGAAACAGGAGGTGGAGCCTAGTTATAGGGAGTGGGTCATGGGGATGTAAACTGGGTGACTGCGTCTGCTCCCTGGCCCCTTTTTTTTTTTCTGACTCCATCACCTTCTCAGCATCCTGGCTGCCCTGAGGTTAGTAGCTTTCCACTGTCATAGTTTTCCACCATGATGTTTCTGTCTCAAAGCAGACCTACCTAAAGCAATGGAGCCAGCCAACCATGGACTGAAACCTTAGAAACTGTGAGCCAAAAATAAACCTTTCTTCCTTTAAATTCTTATTCTCAGATATTTTATCATAGCAAAGAAGATCTGACTTGCACACTACATGATCCAATTACTCTACTTCTGTGTGTTTACACAAAAGAACTGAAAACAAAGCTAGTAGCCTTATTCACAACAGCCAAAAGGTGTAGGAACCTAAGTGTTCATCAATAGGTGACTGGATAAACAAAACATAGAATAAATATGTAATAGAATATTATTATTCAGGCTTGAAAGGAAGGAAATTCTGACTCATGCTACAACATAGATGAGAAGACAGTGGTACCTCAGTTTACAAACTTAATTTGTTTTATAATTTTGGGGACAATGGCTACGTTTGTGTTTGTGTGAGGAAGGTGGCCACGGTCATGTTTGTCACCCGATGTGGAGTTTGCAAAAGAAAGCAAAATTTTGCCAGATGCTTTTTTCTGTGAACCAAATTGTTTGCGAACAGAAGCATTCATGAACTGAGGTATTATGCCAAGGGATATATGCCAGTCACAAGAAGACAAATACAGTATGATTTCATTTATATGAGGTAGGTAGCCATTCACAGAAATAGAAGAATGGTGGTTGCCAAGAGCTAAGGGAGAGAGGAAATAAGGAGTTATTATTTAATGGATACAGGGCTTCAATTTTACAAAATAACAAAAAAGTTTTAGAAGCCTTCCATGGTGGTACACACCTGTAATCCCAGCTCTGGGGAAGGTGAGGCAGGAGGATCACCACAGGTTCACCACAAAACAAAACAAAACAAAACAACCTGAAGGGTAGAAAACCAACACACAAAAATCAGTAGTGTTTTGATGCACTAGCAATGAACAATCAAAAGGAAATTAAGGAAGCAGTTCCATCTATGATCACATTTACAAGAGTCCAAAAAAATTAAATAACCAGAAATAAATTTAGCCAAATTACTGAAAGACTTGTACACTGAAAACTACATTGCTGAAAGAAATTAAAGGAGCTATCAGTAAACTGAAAGATACTCCATGTTCATGGATTATAAAATACAATTCTACCCATGTCTTAGATACTTTTCTCTCGTTGTTGAGATAAAATACTTGACACCCAAAGTCAAGGGAAGAAAGGTTTATTTGGCTTACAGTTTGTAGAGGTTTCAGTTCATAGTTGGGTGGCTCCAAGGCAGGGTGGCCTGGCAGACAGGCAGAAGGCAGCAGGGCAAACTAAGGGACCTAAGCAGCTTCTTTCTGCACTTTGTATCTTATCCAGGCTGCCAGGATTAGGGTGGTACCAAACCAATCAGTAGATTGATTTAGTGATCACACACCCTTAATCCCAGCATCACATACTCTAGATTCAGCCACCTCTGAAAAAGCCCCATCTATGACCTCATGAGGCTTTGGGGGGACATTTAGGCACAAATCATAACACCACATGATCTGGATTTATGCAATTTCTCAATATTCCAAGAGTTTTTTTTCCCCAAATGAAAAACAACTAATCCTCAAATTCATATGTAATTTTAAGGGGCCCCAAGTAGCCAAAACAATCTTGAAAAAGAAGAAAAGTTGGGGGAATCACATTTCCTGATTTCAAAACACAGTACTGATATAGGGGAGAAATATAACTCTCAACATGTTAGATGTCAGATATGCCAAGTTTGAGTTCCCATAATTGAAGAATGAATTCCAAGGAACAATGGAGGTCTAGAAAAATTTTTAAGAGAGACAGGAAGGGACCTGAATGTAAACTGCCAACAAGACCACTTCTCAGAGCAAGTTTTATAGAGCAAAATCATGAGGTGGGTATAAGTCATGAGGTGGGTACAACATGGGTCAAAACTATGATCAACCATAAGGTTACAAGTATAGCTGCTTAGGTAATATTGATCCAATGGGGAAGCAGGTCACGCAGCATGTGTACATGGAAAGAATAAAGACCTTTTTAGGAAGGGATGGGTCCAGATACTCTGGCCACCTACCTGGGTGACTGATGCCTATCTGGGCTTCCTAGACCAGGGGCTGCTAATTACAGTAAAATTCCAAGTTACTGTTTATCCCTTAGGGAGGCCTGTAGGCCTGGTCTTTGTGTCTTTATCTTGAGGCCTGGCCTCAAAGGATGTGCCTCTAGCCATGCTTCCAAAGTCTTTATTTTTCTGCTGATTTCCTTGAGAGCCAAGTTCCTAACTTAATTAGTTTCTGAATAACTTAGCCACCTATAATAGTACAAATTTACCATGATCAAAATGGTGTGGTTCTGGCATAAAGACACACTGACCAATGAAAACAGAACACAGAGCCCAGAAATAAACTCTCACCTATACAGACAAAAGGCCTTCAACAAGGGAGCCAGGACAACTCTCTGGAAGAAAGGACAGTCCTCTTAACAGAGGCTGGGAAAACCAGATATCCACATGCCAAAGAATGATATCAGATAGTCACCCAATACATAAAAATTAACTCAAGGGTTGGGGATTTAGCTCAAGTGGTAGAGTATTTTCCTAGTAAGCACAAGGCCCTGAGTTTGATCCCCAGCACCGCCCCCTCTGAAAAAAAGAAAATACAGAAGAAAAAAGAAGAAGCAAGATATATCATGTACAGGAACAAATTCCCTATGATGAATGTTATCCTATGTGTATCTAAAATGTACCATTAAAATAAAATTTTAAAAAAAAGAAAATGTAGAAGAAAAGCTTCATTACACTGGGTCTAGTAGTGATTTCTTGGCTATAACATCAAAAGCACAGGCACCAAAGAAAAAGTAGACAAAATGGGCTTCTCCAAAATTAAAAAATTTTCTGAATCAAAGGACACTAACCAGAGAATAAAAAGCAACCGACAGAATAAGATAAAACACCTGCAAATCATGTGTCACATAAGGTATTAAAATATATAGAGAACGACTACAACTCAACAATAACAAAAAAATTTTTTAAATGGACAAAGGACTTTTGAATAGACATTTCTCCAAAGATATAAAATGGCCATAAGCACATCAAAAGATGGTCAGCATCACTTACACCAGGGAAATACACATCAGCACCACTGCACACCTCTTAGGATGGCTCTGAGGTAGGATAGAAGAAATAAAATTAGGTAAAAAAAGGAGACGAGGAAATTGAGAATTTAAAATTGGACTTTTAAAGAAAAACTGCACCTTCAGAACACAAGCCCAATTTATTTACTCCCAAAACAGCAAACCTGGTAAGTCCTTTCCAGCTGCGAATGGGTCTGACCTTCCCTTTCACCTTTTCCTTCAGCTTCCTCCAGCCCAGAGAGCAGCTGCAGAGGAGACAGCCTGTCTAATGTGTACCTCCACCTCAGCCCATGTGGCTGGCTTACACTGTAACCTGGCAGATGGAATACACACCCAAGATCATCCACATGGAAAACAGCCTTTAAATGTGTCCTACCCTGGCTCATAACTTGTGCCTCATTTCCTTGAGCACCCGTACTCCACTCTTGAGTGCGTCCTGTATTTACTTCTAATACATCTTTTTCGTGCCTGTTTTTTACTGACATGTCCTGAAAATTCTTCCGAGACAGAAGTCAGCAAACCCTCATACTTATCTTAAAGAGAGTGGGTTAAGTTCCTTATTTCAGCCTAGGGATTCTCAGGCCCAGCATGTGACATAACCACAAAAAAAGCTAATAACAAAGTGTAGGCAAGAAGAAATCAGAACACTCACATCTTGCTGGGAAGAACGTAAATGATCCAGCTGCTGTGGGAAATACTTTGGTGGTTCCTCAAAACACAGAATTGCCTTAGACTAGGCAATTCCACTCCTGGGAAGCTACTCGAGGGAACCAAAAACAAGAATTCGAACAAGTACACATATAAGAATGTTCATAGCAGCACTGTTCACAATAACCAAAAGGTGGAAAGAATCCAGATGTTGGGATCCAACCAATGGATGGATAAACCAAATAGGACACACTTTCATACAATGAAATAACGTATGCATAAGGAAAGCCAAAAAGGGAAGGAAGGACTGAGGCGTGCCCAAACATGGATGAACATCAAAAACATTACGTAAATGAAAAACGTCCAGTCACAAAAGGCTAGTTATTACATGATCCCAGTTCTGCGACATGTCCAGAAGAGGGAGATGCACGGAGACAGAAAGTACATTGGTGGTTGCCAGGAGCTTGCAGAGGGTGCAATGGAACTGACTGCTAACAGAGATGGGGTTTCTTCTTGAAGTGATAAAAATGTTCATTAGTTGGATATAAGCAGTGACTGCACAATCATGTAAAGATATTCACTAAAACCCACTGACTTACATAGCAAAAGAGAAATCTTAATGCTCTGTGAATTATACCTTAATTTAAGGGAAAAACAAGTGAGCATGAGCTACTTGTGAAGTAAAAAGTCAACAGGAAATATCCACACTTTCTTTTACTCTTCCCCAAACTGAGTGGTCTCGCCCAGAGCTCAGGCTCCCTGCGCGGGGTGCCCCTCGGGGAGGAAAGGGCAGCCCCCATGGCAGCCCTGGCTCCTCTCACCTTGAGGTGCTGGTGCATGCAGTAGCGACACACCTTATGCTTCATCTCATAGGTAACACTGCTCGAGAAAGGAAGGAAACCACACTTTGGCTGCAAGATAAAAAAGGAAGAAAAAACATTTTGGGAAAAATCACATACCACTGAACAGACACATCACTAACTACGATACGATGAAAAGCAGGGAGGGACTTATTTCATTTCCAGCTCCCACTGGGATGGATACTTCCTCATCGAATCATCTCTGCCTGGAGAGGTCCCACCCATGGCTGGCGCTCCAGCTGCAAAGGTGATGGAGGCGCTGTGGCTTCCTTACAGAAAGCGACTGGCAGACTGGAAGTGGAGACAGGATCAGGGCTCCCAGCTTGGGGAAGCAGAAGCATTGTTTCTGCTGACAAAAGGCACTGTTTCTGCAGCCTATCTATCGGATAGTCACTTAGCTCCTAGGAGATCAGGGAACTCAGCTGCCTTCTAAATGCCTTGTCCTCTGAGGACATACAACATGTGTGGCCTATGCTCAGAGTCAGGCTGCAGAGACAGAACATCCATCCATCCACCCTCCCCACCGAGGATCCCAAGGTGCAAGTACTCAGGCCAAGGGCATGACCTAGCGGTCGCTGCCTCAGAAACTAAAAGAAAGGAGACAGGCAATGGCCAGACATATGAGGGAGGTTTTCGGCGTGGGGGTCAAGACAGATACTCCCAATGAAGGAGCTGAAGCAAGCGGGCCCTGGCCCTTCTCTAGCCCCTTCTGCCTGCACCAGACAGGAAACCCAGGGCTCCTGACCACGACTCTGAGGGCTCTATGGGGCACTCTGGCCTATGGGGCTATGCAGGATGCAGAGTCTCTATCCAAAGGGCACCTCAGGACTGGGTCCTCAGCACAGTGAGCAATGGCCACAAGGCCAAGGCAGCTAGAGGAGGTAGGGAGGAGAGCAGGGGGCCAAGCAAGATGTGCACTGAAGGAAAAAGAATCCATCATGCTTCCCACTAGCAACCCTTGACCAGGTCTTGCACCAGCCTGGCTGTGTGGGGTAGGTATCCCAATTGTCAGCACCCAGGAAGGAGCCCAAACTTGGGGTCTGGAGCTGTGGGTGGACCCAAAGAATGCAAGATAGAGAGAGAAGCTCTGAAAGGGGAGAGATACAGAGTTTCTGAGAAGGGGCCGCAAAACACACACGAGGCAGATGCCATGAGCACGGACAGTCCTGGACTGACCTTGCCCTTTACCCACACCATTTGAAGCTTCACCTTAATCTCTACACACAGAATCGGCCGGTGTTCTGCAATGCGGTAGGTCTGAAGTCTGGTGAGGTTGGGAAGGCACATAGCATAACCACTGAGCGTGTCCAGGTCCTTGTCACAACGAGACTCTGAAAGACAGAGCACAGGTCACACCTCAGGATCAGAGAAGAGCAAATGAGCCTCAAGGTGACAGATCCAGCCTTATTCTTGTTCCAGGGAGGTCGCTCTGAACCCGGTGAAAGACTCATCTTTACCTGGGGACTTTAGGATGCACGACAGTAATAAAGTGGTTTATTACTGGCCAGGCCAGGTGGAGTGAGCCACACCTGTAATCCCAGCACTCAGGAGGCTGAGGCAGGAGAACTTCGAGTTTGAGGCCAGCCTGGGCTACACAGTGAGGTCAAGACCAGGCTGGACTGCAAAGGAAAGCCCCATCTCCAAAAAAACCACCACAAAAACAGTGGTTTATGGCAAGCTTTAGGCCATGTGCTCTCAGCTCTGGAGGAGCACAGTCAAGCAGGCAGTCAACCCTGCTCTTCATGTCTCTGAGCACCAGTAATAGCTCTGGACACCAAGGCGTGCCAGTGGCAACCCCTATGTCACGCGCGCTTGCTGGAAGAATAAGTGCTGCCCAGCGTGCCCTGTGGAAGAGAATCCTGGGACTTTCTCAGGCTCCGCCCATGCACCTCTTCTCTTAGTTGGTTTCATCTTTATCCTTTGGCTGTAAGAAACCATAAGCATGAGTGCAATTGTAAGATTTAGTATCCTTCTAGTCAATTATAAACCTGAGGGTGGGTGGCCTTGGGGACCTTCAAACATACAACAGTCATCAGAAGTGGGGATGGCCATGGGAATGACCCCCTAACTGTATGAGTCCCTTAGCCCAGGAACTGGGAGAGGAAGGAAGCTGCAGCCTTCCCCTCTGAGCTGGACAGTGCTCAGATACTGCCTTGGCCCAGCTCTGCCAGAAGCTGGTGTGGATTGAGCCAAACAAGGCCGAGCTTCCCTCCCTCAGACAGCAAGCCCTACTCCAAGTCCTTACCACAAGGGCGGGTACTATCCTTACCAATGAAGTCATAGGACCTCAATTATGATTGCAAAACAAAATAAGGATGCTGAGCAGTATGCACATCCTGGGGACAGGACCCTGGAGCTGGCCTCTGTGCACCTTTATGGAGAAAAAGATTGGAGCCCAGCCCCTCCACCTCCTCTGCCACAACACAGGGCCAGTTCCTTCCCATCCCAGCCAGACCCCAAACCCTGAGCAGCATTTGCTTCCATTTTTTAATCCAATCAGGAAGGAATCTTATGGTGGCAAATTCTATACCCTTATCTGCCTGGCTGTGCTCTAGGAAGAGACATTTATACACTCAACATAGCATTTTATGGATTGATCAGGCAGCGGATCAATAACTGGCTGGGGAGGGATTTAATCTCCTGGTTCTTGCCAGCAAGGCCGCCAGCAAGTTCAGGAAAGGTGGGCATGGGACTGGGAGGGGAAAACGCAGTTTCTGGCTATAAAATTGCTGAAAACTGCTTGTACCTAACATGGGTGATCATTTCAAACACTGTTCAAATGGGATTTTTAAAATCACAAACAATATTCATAACTTAGACACTTACCTGGTCTTTCAGACTGTATCTTTAAACATAGTTGTTTCACAAACTCTAAAGGCAACTGAACAACTTCCTGTAAGAAAACACGAAATAATGTGGGTTGCACAAGAAGATAGTTAAGGTCACAGAGCTGTGCACCTAAACAGTTAAAATGGTAAATTTCATATTATGTCTATTTTGTCACACATGAAAAATTACAGCTTAAAAATATTCAGCATGTGGGTTTTGGGAATGAAAGCTAGTCTGTTATTTTCTGAACCTGTCCAGCTTAAACCTGTCCAGAGACACCATTTCAATGGGCAAGGGTGAGCAGCTCTCCGGATCCACAGCGGTGGGGAGCAGCCATGCCACCACGTCTCCTCCCACAGAAGGCCCTGATCACAGCAGCATCCACGTACCCAGAGCAGACACCTGGAGCAGTTTTTGGCCACATGAAGACACTGGCTGACCCCTCATACAGCCTGAGAGTCTCCAACTGCCACCTGGAAAGCAGTTCAGAGGCTGATGGAGTTGCTGTCCATGCGTGAGCCTGCCATGGGGGACCCGTGTGCTGATGGCCAGCACTACTCTCCACTTGGCTGCTTCCTGGCAATTTCCCAAATGAAAGGAATTCAATTTAAGAAACACCACTTGCCATCTCCTGATCTTGGATGTTTCCAGAGTGACTGAGCTATGACTTCTAAAATAGTCCCAAAGAGGCATAGGAGACCTGCCTAAAACAAAAGTGCTGGAATACTGCCCGCAGGGAGACCCACCTTCTCTACTGCCCTACACACACCATCCAGGTGCCTGCTCCATGCCTGCTGTGCCGTCTTTCTTAGGATTTTCTTATTTACAGAAACACGCTACATGCTGATGATAAGAGAGGCACTAAAAGTCTCAAAAGGGAAAGCAGGTAATCCGAAACAAAGGAAAAGTAGGAAATGTAAAAGTCCCAAAATTCAAACCTCAAGGTGTCTCACATTTGCTCCACTTTAAGGAAACCAAAAGTTCAAAGCAAAAAATGGCCATCCTAATGCCGTGTGTGTGAGAACAATGACAAGAACTGAATGGAAAGCTGGGCATGGTGGCACACACCTATCATCCCAGGACTCTGGGCAGCTGAGACAAAACCATTACAAGTTCAACCCCAACCTGGGCAAGTTGGTGACTTAGTGAGACTCTGAGGAAAAAAAGAGGGGTGGGGACAGGAATGTGGCTCACATCCCATCCTAGGTTCAATCCCCAGTAATGAAATAAACACACAGACACAGACACAGACACAGACACACACACACACACACACACACACACACACACCCCAGAAATGCTTTGGCCCACAACTGGGGACACAGTACCTACACAGGTCTGGGGCCACATTGAAGACTCTCCAAACCACTGCCTGCCTGAGTCCACAGATACCCTGAGTTTCTTCTAACAACTGTAAACTGCTGATTTCATAACAAGGACATCTGTATCTTTCTCAAGATACCACACCTACAGCAGTCATCTTTAAGTGCCACCCGCCCAACCATGTGAGCACAGTGAAAACTGGCCCTGCACAAGGCACCTGCCCGAGAAGAGTGAGGCCCTCAAAATGCCCCTGCAAGAGCTGTGGCACAGATGCTAAGATGGGTGAGGACCTCCAGACACGGCACCGTCCCCAAGAGGCAAAAAGACACTGCCAGAACACCGAGCTGCCAGCCTGGAGCACCCAGCCCAGACAGTACATCAGCAACCTGAGGCTCGAACAGGAGGTCAAGGCCACCCTCCATGGTGGCCAACTCCAAGTGGATCTGGTCGCAGGGTGAGGATGAACTTCTAAAATTTCAGGCCCCTCCAGCACTTAAGAAGCCAGAGCTGTAGGTGTGAGGAGAGAGTTCCCTAAACTCTCAAGGTCCCTAGAGCTGCCCAGACTTGTCCTGTGTCCCCTCTCAGCAGGGTGGAGGCCAGGGTGTGGCCCGTCATGGGGGCTGATTGTATCTTGTCCAAGGTGAGATGCCTTCCCAAAGGCTGCACCTCGCCTGACTGGTTGACACACTGTGCTTGCTGCCAGGGTCAGTGTGACCCTGCCCAGGAGCTGCCTGGGGTTGGGGGAAACACCTGCCTGGAGCTGTCATCAGGGTGTCCTGTGAGCATCCTGCCAAGATATGCTCAACAGAAGAAAAGCAAGCTGGGGTTCACTCTGGCAGGTGTCCTAGTGTGGAAGAGATACACTGTGGGACAAACAGAACCAAACCTATTGCCAGAGATACACTGATCTTGTTCCGTCTCTCACCAGGGTTCTCCACCCCACAGGCACCACCACAGGGACCCCCACATCTAATCACCACCCCAGCCAACAAGCACCACTACCACTAAGTCCTCCCTCCGGAAAAAGACCTGAAGCCCCAGGACCAGAAACACCCCAGAGACCTACCCTGTGGAAGAACCGTACAAATCTACCTAAAGGGGCACCTGTGATCTACAAATATCTGTGACTATGGGGGATGGGCTACACAGGACAAGCCACATCTGCAGCAGCTGAGAAAAGGCAGGACTGAGGTGGCTTTTTCAGCCTCAGGGCCTGTGGCTCTGACAATCCAGGTCAGAAACATGGGCCTGCGGGTCACCCCTTGTCCTGTCCCCACAGATCACAGGGGAGCGGCAAGCAGCACCCACACAGGCGGCAATGCCAAGGGTTTTACAGCTTTTCTCCTACACTCCAGCTGTTAAAATTAAATCGGGCCACTGTGGACCCTCAGCTGGTGCAGCGAGCAGTGAACCATTCCTGCGTTCACGGCCATGTTCCCCCTCTACAAGGCCGAGCAGCCAGTGTGGTGGCTCCCCTTTGTTCCATACGCTGCTGGGAGCTGCGTCCCTTCCAGCTCAAGGACAGTTGCTCACTCACTGGAACCCCTCACCACGCAGAGCCTCCAGGAGGCTCAGGCGCAGGAGAGCAGGTTCTCCATGAACCCTGCTGTCCTCAGCCAGCCCACAGCTCACTATGGGCGAGCAGAGGCCTCAGAGACTCTGACTGTAGAAGGCTGTCATTTTACACAATGTTTCCAACAACTGACCTGCTAGTACTGTTGATACAGAGCTAGCACATGAATTGGGACATGAATAAAAATCACTTACCCCACAATGCACACAGTTCTCCCCCAAAAACTCTTTCATGACATTTTTGCCAAAGTCCACTATGTCCTGCAGGTGCTGAAATATCTCTTCTGAGGTCTGTGAGAGACAAGCACAGGACAGACTCAGCAGGGACCTGGTGAGGAGCCCCTGGAAGTCGCCAAAGCCCCAAGAGCCATCGCAAGAACAGTGA
This sequence comes from Hystrix cristata, assembly GCA_004026905.1. NCBI lineage: Eukaryota > Metazoa > Chordata > Mammalia > Rodentia > Hystricidae > Hystrix > Hystrix cristata. Next base: position 49,073 of record PVJO010004226.1, on the reverse strand, counting down.
CACCCGAGGTCCTTAGAGCCCCCACAGACTCCTGTCCAGGCTGGTCCCCTCACCCCCTCCCACTAACACGCCCCGCGCCAAGAGCTGACTTAAGAAACCTCTCACATCCAAAGGGTGTTAGGTGTGTAGATGTTACTCTTTAGCCTCTAAATGTAAAACAGTATTTTTCTCCCCAGTCAGAGGCTTTTCAAGGCTCAATAAGTGGTTGTGACAGAAAATCATTCCTGTGTCACTCAATCTGTCCCAAAGGTGAGAAGTACAAAGGACCAAAGGCAGGTCACGTTATGTACACAGAGGCTGGCCTGGTAGAGTCTCAGTGCACCAGAAGGGCTCTGTGCACGTGTGTTTGGTCCAAGGTGGGCCAGGAGGCACCCAGCACCAAACTTGAGCTCAGGAAGGTCCCAGGACTGAGTGGCCACCCTGTGTCTTCACAGCCCCTGGAAGCTATGTACCCAGCTATGTCTTGTACAGCTAAAGCATGTGCAGATGTCCTGTGGCTCCTGTAACAGGATCAAGTCAGAACTGGACCTGACAGAAAAGCTAAGAACACAAACACTGGCCCCACGCAAGTGTGTCATAGCTTCTGACAAAAAGCTTGTCCAGCCAACAGTAGAGTGACAGGCACAAGGCCTCCAACAAAGCAGTTGTATCCCACTGTAGGGCTTATAGAATACTTGAAGCAAATGCTACCTGGAAGATGCTGCCTCAGTCAGTCTACACAGAAGGCCCAACAGAGGTGGGTACGGAGAACTGAGGTGGGTATGGGGTGGGCACTGCAATCACTGAACAGAGCACAGAGGAACAGAGCAGGCCAGAGCCACTCTGGGACACATCCTACTGAAACAGAATACCTCAGGCCATTTCTCTTCAGCAGCTGAGGCAGGAACACAGGATGTTCTAGCCCCTCCCCATCACCTTGTGCCTGCCCCTGCCCCTCACCTCTCACTGCAGCTCCTACCTCTCCCTCCATGAAGCCAGCTCTGTGAGGTGCCTTTGCACCTCCACTCACAGTGCCCGCCAGCTTTCTATGACTTCCACCCTCACTCGACCCCTCCTCTCCCGGAAGCCCTAGTGAGACAATGATTCGTCCATCCTACACCGTCACAGTTCCTTAATGAGCTCCACCTGCCCCCACTGTGGGGACCTGCCCTCACAGGCCGCGTCAGCCCCCACAGCCCACCCCAGCATGCCTCATGTGCAGAAGGGGCCAGATGAGTATCTCAGCCTCCCTCCCAGGACACAGTGTCCTCACCCCATCACAGGAAGCAGAGAAAAGGCCATGGATATGGGAGCCTCTGCTACTCCATGTTCACCTGCAACCACCTAAGATTTATACATGAAAGGAGCCAGGTGACTGCAGCAGGGGGTCAAAAACGAGACAGCAGCAGTGTCCTGTGAGTGGCCCATGGATAACTAAGTCAACAGAAAGTAACGCTCCTTTGATCCTGCCCACCAGGACTTTAACATAACACAGATTGTCTAGCAGGTGCTGCACTCTCTATTTCCATAGAGATAATTCCAGAGATAGGGGAACTTAAACAGTAGGTACTAAGAAACTCAGCAAGGCAAAGCTGAGACCAGGTCCTTGCCATAGCAGGACACACTGAGCAGGACCCACAGACTGGGCCAGGGCATCTCCTACTTAGTGCCAAGCAGAACCACCACGGAGATACAAGATGGGTGACATGCAGTGACACAAAATGAAGCACGGGTCAAAGTGCTGAGACCTGGCAGGTCTCACATCAGAAATGTTAATGTCCACCGCTTTCCAAATTGAATGCTTGTGTCATATTTAAATTTCACAATTAGCATTAATATTTCAGCACCTGGGAAAAAACCCAAGTCTTCTTAAATAATGACTGCAATGACTGGAAGGCCAACCTGCCAATCTTACCTTCTTCCTATTTGGAGGAAACTTGAGGAAACGCAGCACAACACAGCGCTGTTGGAAAATGAAACAAAATCTGATTAGTATTTGGCTGCCCAGCAGAATCGGCAACCAAAAGCTGTGGAGAAGGGGTGATGTCAGGGTGGGGTCCTGAGGCCTAGACTACCTGGAAGCCCCTGCAAAGGGGAGGCCATGGTAGGGCTACTTCAGGGTGCAGAGGCTGCCAGAAATCCTGTGGCCTTTGACCCAGTCCGCCCAAGAGAAGATATTTATCTTAAATAATTAAGGAACTCCATAGACTTTAGCCACGGTGTACAATCTCAACGTCCAACAGTAGAGGGATGGTTAAATGCAGAGGAATACACTGCAGGCCAGGGAAGAGCTTGCAGCCAGGTGCAGGAGTACAAGAAGGCCAGCCATTACAGACAGACACGTAGTCATCCCATACTGCTAAGTGAAAAGCTGGCAGAATAAGCACATAAAATGAGCCCATTTAAAAAAAAAAAAAAATATATATATATATATATGAATATATACATAGTATGTACACACATAATATATGCATATGTATGAGTATAGTTCTATTCATGTAAAGTTCTAAAAACACACAAGAACCACCTAGTGCCCATGCCCTAGGCAGGTGGGATGCCCCTGAGGAACCCCAAGAAGAGACTGGTCATCAGGTTCTGGGTCCATTTACTTTGTCACACTTGAAATCTGATCACTCTTCTATAGGTATGTCACACTTCCATTTTTTTGTTTGTTTGTTTTGTTTTTTGTGGTGCCGGGGATCGAACTCAGGCCCTTATGCTTACAAGGCAAGCACTCTAATCACTGAGCTAAATCCCCAGCCCCTCACACTTCCATTTTTTTAAATAACAAATTTTCAGTGAAGTTTGTATATGATCTGCCTATATGGAAAAGTCTGAAAGAATGGTTCAGTGTAAGTTTAACAGCATCTCCAGGACACAATGACCACAAGAATTTTTGTTTGTTTGGTTTTTTGAGACAGGGTCTCAATATGTAGTTCAGGCTGGGCTTGAAGTCACTATCCAACCAAAGTTGGCCTCAAACTTGTGGCACTCCTCCTGCCCCAGGCTCCCGAGTGCTGGGATTACAGTTGTGGGCTACCGTGCTCGGCCACAATAATGTTTTAAACATTCTGCTTATTTCATTTTTTTTTTTTTTTTTTTTTTTTGTGGTACCGGGGATCGAACTCAGGGCCTTGTGCTTGCAAGGCAAGCACTCTAATCACTGAGCTAAATCCCCAGCCCCATTCTGCTTATTTCAATATTTCAGCCCTTTAATGTTCACATAACATCTAGAATAAGAATGTATATTCTATGTGGGAAGAAGGTACCTGAGAGAGGCTCTACTCAAACATAACAGGGTGGGATGTGGTCCCTGGCAGGTACACTTGGTAGCACCCCAGGACCCAGACAAGGTGAGACGAGGGACCCATATTGGCAACAGCTTAGAAAGCACAGCTTTCTGGAACAAAGGATGCCCTATGGAGCAAAAGATGCCCCTGGGCACCCAGGCTTGTCTACTCAGTCAATCTATAATGCTCCGCCTAAGCCCAGTTGTCCTGGCTGGGCCTCCTGACCCCTAGCTGTTCTTCTTTTTTTTTAATTTACTTTTAAGTTTTTTGTGTTTTTAAGAGGGTCACACTGTTTGCCAGGCTAGCCTGGAACTCCTGGACTTAAGTGATCTACCCGCCTCAGCCTTCCAAGTGGCTGGGATTACACATGAACCACAGGTACACATTACTGAGACCACATTCCCCAGGCCCTTACTGAGCTCCACTTCCCAGTTAGTGCCCTTCACCTGCCTTGCTGCTAACCCACTGAAGAGCTGTCCCCTCCCTGAATGCCAATCACGGACCAGGGATCTGAGGTGGATGGGATCCATGCTAGTTAGCACTGTCCCCTCCTAAGTCCAAGGCTGGCATTAACGATGGATCTGGGGAGTCAACTGGCTAAGGATCACTATTTAACAGAACTATAATTCTACCTAAAAATTCAAGGAAAAACAGAAGTCCATGTATAGAAATATTAACTCTAGAAAACTTTCCAGAAACTCACTCTCCCAAAAGTGATTCAGTCTTCCCCTTGACACAATGGTACTCTTCTGCTTCAGAGTCTGTCTGATCAGCCCTCTGACAATTACACCAAATACAGCACAGATTGCTGCCACAGACAGCTGCATTCAGAACTATCAACAACACATGTCCATGAGGGAAGTTAGTAAGTTTCCCAGGGGAAGCCTGATCATGCTTGAAAACCGGTGCAATAAGAAAATCTGCTAAGGTACTGATCACATGGACTGACCCACACACCCTGGCCTACCTGCAGTGCAAGCTCTACCGCTGTCCCTCACATGGCGGTATGCCTGTTGCCCACAGAAGCCAAGTTCGCTCACTCACAGAGTTTTATGGCATCTAAAGGCAAGGAAAGACTCTCTCAATTTCCCAGGAGACTATTAAGCTGCATAACAGCCTTGCAGCCAGGCAGTCACAGGAGGGTAATGCCAGGCAAATCACATGAGCTTTTTCATTGCTGGAATGCCCCACAGTAGCCTCAGACAAAGGGCCCATGAACAGAACTACCAACTACAGAAATATATTGACCTCTTGGCTGAAAGCACTTGCCTATTAATACAGACTCAGATTTCCAATATTCTCTGCTACTGTGCTCCTAATAAAGGCAGGAACTGGTCTTTTCTACTTGGAAATGGAAATTACAGATTTCCTTTGCATTATACAGACACACACACATACACACACACACACACACACACACACACACACACACACACACCCCCAACATCAAGTATGAAATAATTCAGAAAGCAGTTATCTAGCCTATCAAGAAGATATTTTAAGACCAAACTGTATGAATACTATACAAAAAAAAACTGTACACAGGTCCCAGGAGAAAAATATATTAAAGCCACAGTGACTCCAGGGTTTGGTCCTCACTCCTTCTTATCAATAATAAATAAATAAATAATAAACATCTCCCATGTTTGCCCTAGCACTTATTAATGTCAATAATCATTATTATTATTGCAGTAAGCCACCTGTGCAAAGCACCAGAGTACACTCCCAAACTATGTCCTCTCTGCGGTCTCGCCCTCCAAAGTGGGCAACTCAAGTTGCAGGGTGGAGAATGTGGAATATGAGGCTCCAAGAGGACAGATTAGGTCTCCTAGAACCCAGGTCCTGCCCCACTGGTCGCCCAGTCTCAGTTTGGAGGGAAGCCCAGAGATTAAAGTCTTGACCCCAAAGGTCAAGGTCAAGTAGGATAGAGCAGAGCTTGGAGGTAGGGCCACACTCTAGGAGGGTTTCCATGTCTTCTGAGTTACCAGCTTCCACATCACCTGTCTGCAGGCTGGGGTTCTGGCTGGAGAGCTGGTCCACAGCAGAGGATGTGGACACAGCCCTTGCCAGGCCTAGGCAGCGAAGCCTAGGTGGCTCCCCTTTCCTGGTCCACCCCTTTGCAGTGTGTCCTCAGCCTCCAAGTCCATACTAGCAGCTCAGCCTCCCTGCTATCCCCCCCAGCAAGTATCCTTCCCCTTCCCAGTAGTGAGCCAGAATCATGAACAACTGACAAGTCTGAAGGCCATGATCTGTCTATTTCAAGGGAAACTGCTTTCTCCGCCCACCCATTTATAATCCAAGCACTGTCACCAGAAACCCAACCACCACCCCCATCGCCCCAAGAGAAGCTGCAGAATCAGTTTTAAAGACCAATCTTAATACCAACACTCAGACACACAGCTTGCTTATATAGTATGGCTAGTCCAACTGCCCCTTGTAAAGGGCCTGACTGAGCAGTGCCAGCCGGAAGGGGTTCACTCCTGAATGTGCCAGGCAGGGGTCATTGGGAACATGGCCAGCCATGGGGCCAGGCAACATTCATGGGACAAAGGGTGGAGAATCAACCCCTACCAGCTCTTGTCGGCAGAAAGACTCAAGGAGTCCAAGAGACACCCTCAGTTGGAGGACTCCAAACAAACAGACACAGAGGATTGCTAACTACCCAACAGAGGAATATAGCTGGGAAAAGACCAGAAGGAAATGTACCGAAGTGTTAACACAAGTTCTTTTCCCAGTGGGGAGATGTGGGGTGATGCTCAGTGTCTTCCTTCTAATATTCTATATTTCCTGGGCAGAGGGAAGAAACAGTACTTGTTATTAAAGAAAAGTAAAAGGCCACAAACAATTAATATATTAAAAAAGAGACACCTGTCAACACAAAGCTCGAGGGGGCGTGATAGCTTTCCATCACTGGGACAAACTACCTTAAAAAAATCAACTTAAAAGGAGGAAAAATCTACTTCACCTCATAGTTTCAGGAGTTTCATTTCATGCCTACTTGACCCCACTGCTTCCAGACCTATGGTGAGGCAGTGCGACAGGGTGGAAATGTGTTGTGGAGGAAATCTCTCAACCTCACAGCAGCTGAGAAGCAGAGAAAGCAGGAGGCAGAATCTGAGCTCCCCACACCTCCTGCAAGGGCATTCCCCCAATGGCCTAACTTCCTTCCACTAGGCCCCAGCTCCCAATAGTGCCATAGGCTGGGGACCAAACCTTCAGCACATGGACTCTGGGGGACATTTAAGATCTAACCCATAAGAGAGAAGGACTTTCTGGATAGAATTAAGCCCTTTCAGTAAAGATGAGCAGGGAGAGGCTGTCCCACAACTTACAGGGTACTCTCTTGGGGATGAAGGAGGTTGGGACCCACTCAATAATTTGCTCCAGAGGCATCTGTCTTTGACAGTTAGTTCTTCCATCGGGGTGAGCAGGTAACCCAGGAAGGAGACCCTAAAAGACCTCAAGAAGCTGAGTGAGATCAGGCTACTTTCAAAGGAAAAAAAGACAAAAATAACCAGCACAAGTGTCACCTCTCAGGATGCAGCCTGGCTCCCAGAAACAGAGCTCCTGAATTGTAAGGGTGACTCCCTGGGCCCTCCTGACCCTTCCTGACTCTGTCCACCAGTAAGTAGGGAAGGAGGTACTGAGCGTCTGACCTCCGCGATATAAGAAGGACCGCAGGACTCCAGCTCAGAGAAGCAGGGCTGTTGAGGCTGGGCTTCATCAGGAGGCACTCACAACTGCACAGCTCAGCCCCAGTTAGAACCTGTAGTCTCAGAAGGAACCACAAAGCAGACCAACAGAGGGCCAGGAAGGAGATCACAAAGGAAGGGAGCAGCAGGAAAAGGGGCCAGGCAGCAGGCACCTTGGCCAACCTGGGCAAGACACTTCTTTCCCAAGTTTCTGCAACTCCAGCTCAACCTCTCAGCCATCCCTGCAGGACTGAAGAGGTGTGAGCTGGGGCAGGGTCACAAAGTGAAAAACACATCACATCAATGTGACGCCAAAAACAATGGGAAAAGTGTGAGGACAGGCTGGGGCAGGTTGGTGCTCCCTAAAGGGTGGGAAATCTGACAGTGTGTGGAGAGGAGATGGGACTCATGGAAGCCCACAGCTGGAGTTCCAAAATCACAATCAAGTCAGAGGGGCTGCTCAGACCATCTGCACAGTGAGCACAAGGTACACCTAGCTAAGTTCTGCTCTCTAGACACAGAAAGGCTTCCCTCACCTTCCTGCATTGCAGCTCTGAGAGAACAGAGAAAGTCACCAGAGGGTTGCACCTCTGACTGAATTCTGACCAAGAAGGAGGAAGGGGCCAATCAGGGAGAAAGCTGCTATGTCACCTGGGAAGATGTAAAAACCAGAGAGAGATGAACACCCTTGCACACTAGTGCAGCTGAAAACCACCAAAGAAAACAGGGAAATGTGTTTCCTAACCATGCAACAGCAGGCATAAATAAAGGGACACAGCCAGTCATGGTGGTACATGTCTGTAATCCCAGCACTCCAGGGCACAGAGGCAGGAAAATCACAAGTTTGAGCCCAGCCTGGCCATCTCAGTAATTTAGTGAGAACCTGTCTCAAAACAGTAAAAAAGGGCTGGGGATGTAGCTCAGTATGAAGGCCCCAGGAAAAAAACAAAAAGCATAAATAGAAGGTCACATGCAGGGCTCTGCATTAGGCTGAGATGTGACGAGAATGAACCCCATCAACCTGTGAGAACTGACAAGCATCAACCTGTGAAAATACCACTGGATAGCTCAAATGCAGATAGGTCATTTCTTTAAAGAGATGCTAGTTTGAGATCAAGGAAAAAAAAAAAAAAAGAAGCAAGTGACAAAAGAAAGTTAAGACTATTTCACGGAGGGCCCAGGGCTTAGATATATGCCATACAGTTAGAAAAACTAGAAAACCTACCTCCTGTTCTTCTACAATCTCCAAGAAGAAGTATGATCATCAACATTCTTATAGCACCAAAGAGCTGCTTTCCATCTAAGCTATCATAAACAATTATAGGTGTCTGTAATGGATATCTTTATGTACAAGATCTTTATTTTCACCTCTACTTACCTCCTTATCCAGAATACCAGAACAGAAATCAAACCAAAGAATATAAACTTTTTAAAAAGAAATGCTTTTTCCTACTGTTTTTGGAGCTGGGGACTGAATCCAGGGCCTCAAACATGCTAAATACACAATCTACATCTGAAATATATACCCAGCCTCTTTTGCCAATTATAACATGTATTCATTAGAGGAAATTTAGAAAAATTTTAAAAAACTAAAAAAGAGCTGGCTATGGTGGCATACAGCTGTATTCCTAGTTACTTGAGGGGCTGAGGCAAGAAGATCACTTGAGTCTAGAAGTTTGACCAGGCTGGGCAATACAGTAAAACACTGTCATTTAAAAAAAAAGATAAAAATAAATCATCACTATCACAAAGTGATAACCACTCGTACTAGTTGTTACATTTTGACATATTTTGTTCCAATCACATGTATAATCAGAGTCATGCTATGACTCTTTTATAACCAGTATTTTACTCTTTTTTGTGTGTGTGTGGTGCTGGAGATTGAAGCCAGGGCCCTGTACATGCTAGGCGAGTGCTCTACCACTGAACTACCTCCCCAGAACTTTTTTTTTTCTCATTTTGAGACAGGGCCTCTCTAAATTACCAAGAGTGGCCACAAACTTGACATCTTTCTGCCTCAGCCTACCCAGTGGCTGGGATTACAGACATGCAACCATACCCAGCTATAACCTGGTTTTTCCATTTAACATTGGAAAAAATTTTCCCATATTAAATGGGATACAGCCTAATTTACCTAATCCATCCAGTAAAAAATAACCATCTAAATTGTTTGAATTTTTCTATATTAATTGCATGTGGTGCAAGCACCTATAACCTCAGCTATCTGGTAGGCTGAGGTGAGAGGATCCCTCAAGCCCATGAGTTCAAGACTAGCCCAGGCAGCACAGGGAGACTCTGCCTCAAAAAACAAAAAGAGGTTAAACTGTGACATGCACAAGGCCCTGAGTTCCATCCCCAGCACAAAAAACAAAACAAAACAAAACAAAACAAACAAACAAAAAAAGCCATATTGTACAAAAAGAAAAAAAATCTATAAACAAGAAATCCTAACACACAATTCGAGGTGAGAAACAGTGAGATGGACCCCCAATTGCTTCACCTTCACACCTACAAGCTCCAAACTGAGACAATTTGCAGGAATGATCTGAAGCTCTCCTTAGAATCTCAGGAAGGTTACAAAACTAGAATCACTGGAAATGAGGAGTTCTCATCATGCTTTTGATAAATGTTCTTTGTTGGCCGGTAGGTTAAATGGCAGTCTTTCATGTTACTTCTGAAGTCACTAAAAAAGAAAACATGACAGCTCAGTGTTGTGAGAAGAGTGGGCGCCGTCTGCCCCAAAGCAAAGGCAACCCAAGGGGCTCAGGACCCTGGACAATAAATGAGGTATACTGTGACTGTCACAGTACAAGACCCTGAGGCAAAACCAATAAGCTGAAGGTGAAGGAGGCAAGTGCAGACACCTTGGGAAAGAAGTCCAGTGCAGCAGCATGGAAGGTGACCACGGGCTTTGCTGACCATTGCTGTGGCTGCTAGCACAGATGCCATGCCCTTAGGCTGCACACAGAAAGCGTGTGCCCTGATGTGATATGTCCCTGCCCAAGGAACCCTCTCAGAGTCCACGCTTGGGGCCCCAGACACCTATGGGAGACAGTGTGCCCAGGCACAGCCCAGTATGGGCAACAGAGGGTCCATGCCAGGTGGGTACAGGACACTGTATACACTGCACCTGGGAAAGGGACACACAGTTTTCCAAAACCTAGAGATTACAGCCTTATAGTCAACACTGGAACTGTACAGAACTTCTAGGGCTGGCTTCAGGGAAGCTGACCACAACACAGCAGAAACACTGTTGAAGTTCCTGTAGGCTGGCCTACCCTTCCCCTTCCTGTCTACCATGAGCATGCCCCATAACCTCCAGCATCCCACACAGAACTCCTCCATCCCTGAGCCCCAAGTCCTTCTCTGAAGTTCTCTCTCTCTTCCAGCGCATGTTCTCACACAGCAGGAGCCATCACTGTGCTCCTTTTAGTGTTGCTGGCCAAATGACAATGTAGATGTTCCCACCTGGACCCTCAACTCCTACAGGACAAGGCCTCAGGATGGCTGTCTACACATGCGTTGTGTTCTTGTGCTGCTAGGGAGGAAGGGCACGCAGGGGCCCTTATAAAGCCTTTCACCTCAGAGTGGTGAGTGCCCACTCAGAGAAAGTGACCTTCTCCCCATCTGAAAGTCTTGGCAAAGGCCTCCCTCTCTCAGATCTGTGTTGCTCGGCAGAGAAGCAGAGTGCACACGCTAACAGGATTGGCTTCTGGAGAAGCTCCCACTCGCCGACCTTCTCTCTATCCCACTCACACACCCTCTCCTTGAGCAAAACAGGCTCTGAAAAGCTGTCTTCCGGGGCTTGCTCTCTCCTCCTGGGTATACAACCTGAGCAAACATGCCAGCCAGGCTTATCTGGCAGCCAGGCTCAAATCCCAACATGGAGATGTCTCTGAGTTGCTCGGCACTCAGCACAGTTTGCTTTATCTACATAAAGAGCGGACACTCTCCAACCTTAACTTGGTGGGAAAGATTTTTTATGAGACTATTTGCAGTAATAATTTTTAAATTTAAATAAGCTAAAATAACAACCAAGTAGAAATGAGCATAGAGAATGAGGTTTAGATTTAAGATAAAGAAAAATGGCTGGAAGTATAGTTTAGTGGTAAAACACCTAGCATGCTCAAGGTTCAGTCCCCAGCACTGCAAAATAGTAACAGTAACAGCAACAATTTAAAAAAGAGTGAATAGCACGGGACCAGGACAGCCTGATAGCTAAAGCTAAGCTTAAAAGGGTAAAAGTAAAAAGAAACACAACTATAGCCATCAAAGCTGTGCAAAAAGGGAGGGGGACTGTGCAAAAAAGGAGGAACCAGGCTGCCCTGGAGATGCCTACTCACGGAAGGGCAGATATACAGTGGAAAGGGAGTCCCAGAGAGGAGTTCACAGAAGCCTGTGCTCTTCCAACTCTGGGTGTCCTCTGGCTTCAAGTCTGGAACCTACTCCTTTATCTGTCACTACTTTTGAAATTTAATACATCAGCCCCACTGGAAGAGGATGGCTTCAGATCAGCCCTGTCCATTATTAATTCACCTAATGATCATGAGTAAAACCTATGGTTTGAGTTCTCTGATTCCCAACTGTGCTAATGGGTAACAAAACACAAAGGCAGAATCTCAGGGCCACCTGGATGTTTGCAGCTTATACTATGGCTGACCTTGCCCCATCTCTGAGCAGCTACTGAACTGGAGCAGGGCCTTAACCTGAGTTCTGCTTGCTTCCCCTGTCCAAGAGGATGACAGTTATCACTACCCAAGCATAACTTGTCCAACTCCTGTTCAACTGATCTTGCCTGAAATTCCATACAGCAAACTCTATTCCTAGCTCCACTTTACAAATACAGGCACCGAGCCTTTGCCAGGCAGTGGCAGAACTGGAATTGTCCCAGCTGCCTGCGCCTTTTACCTTCCAAGCTCTAACCCCTCCCTACAAGACACCTCCCCACTGCCTATTTCACCATCCAGCCCACCACATTCCTGTATAGTTGTATCAGCAAGACGTCAAAGAGATCTCGGGCCGCACACAAATCCACATGCTTCCTTTCCAGAATTCACCTCTTTGAGAGTCACTGCGTTTTCTGAAACTCACCTCATTGAATTACGAAGGGGAAACCCTTTAAAATCTAAAAGACTGTGGAGGCGAAGCTGTGGGCAGCGCCCCGTTATTAATAACAACAACAGCAGGGAGAACAGCAGATCCGTGGTCTCAAGAGACTCAGCTCCCTCCGAGCTGGTAGCGACAGCAGCCCAAGCACTTCCCCCAGTGCTGCCCAGGCCCCAGTCCCGGCTCAGCCTCGCGGGGGGAGGCTGCACCGCGTGAGACCGCGACGCGCCCACACGGCGTGGGAGGGAAGAGCTGAGAACCGACTGTAAGGGGTTAGAGGGATACTGAGGGGACGGGGAGAGGAGATGGGTTCTAGCAGAGATGGGGGACCAATTTGGGCAGGGGATACGGGGCGGGGGGAGTTCTGGGGATGGGGGATCGAACTGGGGGGGATGCTGGGAGAAGGGGAAAGAGCTGCGGGTTCCAAGGGAAGACAGGCCCAGTCTGGTGAGGTGCTAGGAAGGACGGGAGCCCCCCAGGACCAAGACTGTCGGGTGAGGGCCCGAACCGCGCCACTCATTCGCCGCTCACCTGCGCATGGGCCACCACCAGGCTCTTGTTGCCTTCCCCGTGGTACCCCCATTCATTCTCGTCCATCTTCTCCTCTTCCATGCCCCGGCGCGGCCCTGGAGGCTCGCGGGCCGGGACAAGAGGACGCGCGCTAGGGGCCCCCCGCCTCGTCGGGCTCCAGCCGCCGCCGTCTGGGGAGGAGCGCCTGTCAGCCGCCGCTACTCACGGGCGCGGGCCGCCGGAAGCCACGCCCCCGGTAGCTGCCACGGCCGAGACAGGCAACTTCCGGGTTCCCGCCCACTTTACCTTCATTCATTGCAGCGTCAGACAGGGTTTCGGCCATTTTTGATCCTGGCAGATGACTCACTTCCGAGGCACGGTCTTGGGAACCGGAAGGGAGGCTTCCGGCCTTAGCGCCGGATGTGAGGCTGGCGGGAGGGGCCGGCGACTGCTCGGCGCCCGGGACTGACCCTAGGTGTCCTATCCTGCTGGGGCCGGCGATCGGCGACCGGAGACTCCACACCGCTCAATCGTGTGATCCCAGCAAGGTGTTCAGTGTCTCTGAGCCTCTGCTTTGGTTTCTGTAAAATGAGACACGACTCGTCGCATTCTCACGGGGCTACCAGACGGAGAGCCCTCGGGCGGTCCCGTGAGGTAAAGACTTTGTCATCCACACTCCAGGCGGGCCGACTCGGCCCTGTAGGGCGAGGGCAGTCCCCTTCTCGGGCTGACCTCCAGGGACTGCGAGTCTTCTCGGCCGCGACTGGCGCGGGGCAGCCGGTCTGCTTATTCACTGGTTGGGGAGAAGGAATGGCTGTGCCCTCCGAAGCAGCCCTGCGGGTGACATGATGTCCGCGTTCGGAGTTCTCACCCTCCGGACCGCTTTATGTTCTTGAAAATGGTGGAGGGCTCAAAAGTTTTTGCAAATGTGGGTCATAACTTTCGATGTTATTATATTTTAAATGAAAATGTTTAAAAGTATTTTTTCACTGAAAAATAAACATTACATAGTTTTAATAGCTGTACCCCCTTCCAAAAATAAAGAAGAGAGATACCGTGTTACATTTTTGCAACTCCTTTTGAAGCCTAGCTTAATGGAAGATAGTTGGATTCCACGGTCTGCATTAGGGCTGCCGAGACACTAAATATTGCTATTATTGATTAGTATATGAAGAAAATCCAACCTCATACAGATACGTGGTTCTTAAAGGAAGGACCTGCAGACCCAGTCTTGAGAATGGCTGACGCAGAAGCTCCGCTGGGTACCTGGCCAGGCTTTAGAAATGGAAGGGAAAGAGGCCGGTGAGTCAGGAAAATGAGCTAACATCTTTGATCATCTCTGTCCTCCATCCTGAGCCCCAAAGGAGAGGCCTGGTGAGAGGTTACATAGGATCCTCCGCAAGGAAGACTGAGAAATTAGGGTAGAAAATAGCCATGCCTAGGGCTAAGTAGTCCCTCCCTCTAAGAGAGAGAAAGGGGAAGGTACCGGGAGGTGAGAAAACCCTTAGGATTCAAAGCCCAGACCTTCCCACAACTCTACAGGCCAGGAGACCTTAAATATAATTGAGATTGAGTTTCTCAGTTCCTTGTGAAAGGAGAGTTGGGGTCAGAATAAATCTATACTAAAACATTTCCTTCAGGAAACCTCTTTGGTGTGAGGAATGTTCTATATCTTGATTTTTTTTTTTTTTTAAGGCTGAGTATTTTATCACTGGCACTATTCAGAATTGCCAGTGCCTGGTGATCAAAAGCAGATTATATTTTTATTTCATAATTTTAAAATTCTCCACAGATGGTGCACCTGGGGCAGACCACACCAACCCTCTTTAACTTGGTATACATACTACTGAGTACTGGGAAAGAAACTCGGACGCTTTGAAAGAGAAATATGGTGGGGTAACAGTGGAGGATGGGAGGGGAGCAGCCCCCTCTGAAAGGATTGGGAAAAGAGAAGGAAGAGTTTGTGAGCAAGCTACCAGCCAGAGGGATGGAAGAAATCAGTTGTTTTTCATGCCCTGGCTCCACACTCCCTTCTTTGTAAAAACTCCCCAAGGAGTTTTTATTAGGGGAAACACCTTTCCTCTCTTCAGCATAGGACCTGATTTATTTATTTTTTGAAACAGAGAATCGAACTCGGGGCCTTATGCTTGTAAGGCAAGCACTCTACCCGCCTACCCGCTGAACTAAATCCCTAATCCATATGGGCTGATTTAAATGGACTCAAGTCCTGCTCTCAAGGCTGAGCTCGTGGCCTCAACCTAGGCAATCAGTTATATTCCCTGAGAGTTAAAACCTGTGGTTGGTTCAGCTGATGACGCTTACTCCTATGGCTTGCAAAGAAAAGAGTGAGAAGGGCTGGGGATTTAACTCAGATGGTAGAGCTCTTGCAAGTGCAAGGCCCTGAGTTCAATCCCAGCACCCCGCCAAAAAAAAAAAAAAAAAAAAAAAAAATGACTGAGAGAGAGGCACATTCAGCTAGGCAATGGAAAAGCCACCTCAGCCAGCAGTGACTAAGCACCACAGGTAGCAGCAACTGAGGGGAAACAGCCTGGAAACATGGAAGACAGGTACACTGTTCACCAAGTTGCTTTTAAGTCTGTGCCAGTGAATTCCATCTTTTGCTGAAAATGATGTAAAATGAGTTCTTTTCACTCACAACCTACAAAGTCCCATATTAGAGTATTATACCAGGATGGACTAGATCACCTCCTCAGGTAATGAGTAAAGTAAATACCAAATGGCTATTAAGAGATGGAATTCTTACATAAGTTACAAATTTAGATGTTTCGTCCCCCAGAAATTCCTATGAAGAAGCCCCAGTTTCCAACTTGAAGGTGTTTGGAGGTGGGCCCTTTGGAAGTTTCTGAGGATGAAGCCCCCATTATGAGATCAGTACCCTTAAAGGAAGAGATACCTGTTTCTTCCCTCTGTCAAGTGACAACACAGCAAGAAGGTGCCCTCAGAGTTAGAGCCACCAGAACTGAGAAATATCTGTTAAGCCTAGTCTGTGGTACTTTCTCATATCAGTTCACACTTAAGACAGGTAGCAATTTGATTAGGTTTGTTTTACCCTTCCATCTAGGTACTATCTACGTTCATAACAATGTGGATCGGAAAGAAAGAGGTATGGGGGGAGGGAAGAGAAGAGAAAGGAAAGAGAAAAATTCGTTCAACCACACTGAAAAGGCTGGGCATGGTGACACATGCCTGTAATTCCAGCACTTGAGAGGCTGAGGCAGAAGGATCGGCACCAGGTCGAGGCCAGCCTGGGCTGTATAGTGAGCTCAAGCCCAGCCTGAACTACACAGCCAGACCCTGTCTCAAAAAAATAAAAATTAAAAAATTTAAAACCACACTGAGAAGCCACAGACGGCTGAGAATGAAGCTCAAGGGCAGAGTGCCTAATGTGTACAGTGGTCTGTGTTTGATCCTCAACATCACAAACAAAAGAGAAAAAAAGGCATTGATAGGAAAAGGATAAAATCTGGAGTTTAGTCAATAGTAATGTAATGATGTAAGTTCTTTGTTTTTTCGTTCTGGCAAGTGTACCACAGTTTTGTTTGTTTGCTTTGGGGAAAGCTAGTGAGTATGTGGTAACTTTGTACCATCTTTACAACATTTCTGTAAATCTAAAATAATCCCACCATCTCTACCCTCCCCAAATTATTATTATTATTATTATTATTATTATTATTATTATTATTATTATTATTATTATTATTTTGGTGCTGGGGATCAAACCCAGGGCCTCGTGCTTGCTAGGCAAGCACTCTAACTACTGAGTTAAATCCCCACCCCCTCCTCCCAAAATTATTCATTGCTTAGCTTCTTTCATAATTAAGTAAAATAATGAAGTATCTTATGTGTCAAAGAATAAAGACAATAATGGCAAATAAAAGTAATCTCATGCAGTGTTTGTCATGGATAGTAGGGAGGGATGGACAATACATCCTTGTGCACTGTTGTGGGGATAGAGAGGTACTCCATTGTTGAGGTTCAATTTGGCTGTATTATTAAAACTGATGCAGCCAATTTCACTTAACTCATCATTTCTACACTCTTTCAAATGGTCAGAAATGTGTACAGGATGTTCATAACAAAGGAGGAAGTGTGGTAGATAGCACTTGGTTCCTAACTTGGTACACCTTGGGATAGCTTCAGGCTGCATCAGCCCACCCCAGCATGAGACCTGAAGGGGGCTCAGCACCTCATGTTCTACCAGTTCTCAGATGAGTCTAAGAATCACTGAATTACAATATAGTGAAACTATAAAGATGGTAAAAATGACTTAGACCTGTTCTGTGTTGACCTGGATGACGTCAAGACCTATGGTTATGTAAAATAAATGTTTGAGTTATGTGTATGTGTGCATGTGTAGGTGAATGTAAATGTAAAAAAGTAACAGATTATTCCCTTTGGAAGAAGAGAGAGAAAGAACTAAGAGAAGAAATTCACGTTCCTCTTGCATTTATACATTGTTGACTTTCACAGACTATACCCTCCTGTCCCCCAGCACTAGGGATGGAACCCAGGGCCTCGCACATACTGAGTAAGTACTCTACACTGAGCTATATCCCTGATACCATGTACCATTTCTGTAATGAAATCTCACTAAATTAATAAATTCTCATTTTTAAATGAAGCTCTGGGAAAAAAAAAAAAAGCCAGGCATGGTGGCACACACCTGTAACCCCAGCACTCAAGAGGCCGAGGCAAGGTGATCACCATGAATTCAAGGCCAGCCTGAGCTGCACAGTGAGTTTGAGGCCAGCCTGAACTACATAGCAAGACTCTGTCCCAAAAATTTAAAAGAAAAAAAATTTTTTAAATGAAGCTCTGTCTCTTATATTTCAATATAAAAAGATGTCCATGTGTCTTAACTAATTCCCCTGTCATTGACATACAATACCCAACACCAACCAATTTAAGGAGGAAAGGTTTATTTTGGCTCACAGTTGTAGAGATTTCAGTCCATAGTTGCTTGGTTCCAAGGCAGGACAACAAAGCAGAGGGCCATGGCAGAGAAGTGGCTCAGGGCATGGAGTCCAGGAAGCAGAGAAAGAGTGAAGGGAGGAACAGGAAAGAGATAAACCTTTCCAGGCCACACCCACAGTGACCCACCTCTTCCAACCAGATCCCACTTCCTAAGAGCAAGTCAGCTATAGATTCATCAGTCGACTAATCTACTGATGATTATCACACCTTCATGATTCACTGTGCCTTGGAGCCAGCCAACTATGAACTGAAACCTCTACAAACTGGTAGCTAAATAGGGTTTTCCTCCTTTAATTTTGGCTTCCTTTCTAGCCAAACTCAAAACTTTTTAACTCATTCAACTGGATTGTTTGTTCTCGATTCTCAATGGAAAGCTCACTAAAAGCCTCAACACTATCCAAGCCACAGCCTGAACGTTGGGCTGCCTTGAAATTTCCTCCACCAGATTAATTAGTCTGCTGCACTTAATCTGTCTTCCTCCTCTAAGTCTCAGGACATGAGCAAAATGTAGACAAATTTTCTGGCAGAGCATAACACACATGGGCTGGAGTTCAACTGCCCATGGAGTCTGTTCCCAACTGAAACTTCCTGAGCCTGGCCTTTACTGGCTGCATTTCTATCAGCATTCTGATCTCCTGAACTCAGACCACAATCTCCAGTCAATCTCAGCTTACAACATTCTAGGGCTGCTTCTCCAGCCAGCATCTCCAAACCTTTCCAAACTCTTCCCACAAACTAGTTCCAAAGGTTTCTGAACCACATGGTTAGGTACAGTCACAGCCACAACCCTACTTCTCGAGAACCAAAATCTATCTTAGTCACTCTTCTCTCTGGTAAGATACAATATCCAATTTAAAGGAGGGAAGGTTTATTTTGGCTCACAGCTGTAGAAGTTTCAGCCCATAGTCAGATAGCTCTGAAACCAGACTGGGTCTGGGGAGGTTCCTGAAGCTGAAACGAGAAATTTAATTCACCCTACATGTAGAATGTTTGGAGGTTTGCTACCTCCCATCACAGAAATAGAATTTTCAGGACTAGGTATGAGAAGAGTTTACTAGACAGAAATTTTAGTACACATCCAAGAGTGGAGTGCAGGCACTCAGAGAAATAAGATGCATTATGAGCCAGAGCTGGGGATTTTTGTGGGACTTTGGGGGCGTTTTCAAGATGAGTGATCTACAATGTATATTCCTACTTTCAGGTTACTCATCTGTCAGGCTGTGTCAGAATGCAAACCATTTACATGTGCTTGAAGTTGAGATATGCTGACCACTAATATTGCTGCTTTTTTGAGGATGGAGGCAGCACAATTTATAGGTGAAAAGAATAGGTCCAGAGCCCATTTGATAAGTTTACTATGTCTTTTTTTTTAAGGTAATAAATTTATTTGAAAAAGTAAAAGTGAAGAGTGAGGGAAAACCCGGCTCTGCAGAGTGAGCTTGGGCCAAGTAAAAGAGGAAAAAGCAAGATGAAAGTACACCCTAGAGGACTCAGGGCTGGCTATCATGAGGAAAGCCACAAAATAGCTGGGTTACTATTTTTTAAGATCTTATTTCTTCTATCCTACCTTAGCTTGAAGGCAGGATGGCATAGCAGAGAGGCATGGCGGAGAAGTGGTTCATGGCATGGGATCCTTGGAAGCAAAGAAACAGTGAAGAGTTGAGAAGAGAGAAATTCTTCCAGGCCACACCCCCAGGGACCTGCCTCCTCCAACTAGATCCCACCTCCTCACAGCAAGCCAACTATAAACTCACCAGTAGACTAATCCACTGATGATTATCGCACTGCCACAAACCAAATCACCTCCCAAAAGCCTCATCTATGAGCATATGACACTTTGGGGGGACATCTATAAACCATAACATCATGATGTGCTGTTACCCACAGAACAAATGTTTGCGTTTTACTAGAGAAGCAAAACAATTAAGGACAATGTACCTTATTTTTAGCTATGATTTTCTTTGGGGTTAAACCGTAGGTAGCAGCACTGACAATTCTAAATGTTTCTGTAACATTTGAATTTTTGTAAAAGACACAATTTACCTTTATAATTAGAAAACAAAAGAAGACAAAGAAGAACCCCTGAATGCATCAGCCTCAGGATGACCTTCTCAATGGAGCCAGACAGCTTTTCCTGAGGGTGGACTCCAAGATATTCTCTTCCATGGGTAGGAGCCTGCTGTCCTGAGGCAACCCCAGCAATTCTGAAGCTCCTCCGGGGCGATGAGTCCCACACAGAGATAAAGCTGTGTCCCACATTAGTGGTCACTTTACCAGGATCTGCTGTCCAGCCCATCTGCTCCTCACCCACTGCCCCAGTCCATTTGGGCTGCTGTAATAATACCAGTCTGGGAATTTATAATAAGCAGAAATATACTGGCTGGCAGCACTGGAGCCCAGGAAGCTCTGGTATCAAGGTTCTGGGATCTGCCAAGGTCTTTCCTGATGCATCAGCACATGGCTGAAGGGCAAAAGAGCAAGCGGGGCCATACTCACCTTTTTATAATAGCATAAAGTCCATTCATCAGGGCAGAGCCCTCATGACCCAACCACTTCTTACAGGTCTACCTCTTAATACTGTTCCAATAACAACTAAATTTCAACATGAGTTTTGAAGGGAACAAGCATTCTAGCCATAAAATGTCTACTCACCCGTCTTTATGTGTGTTTGAGTGTTCTCAAACACACATGGAACTCAGTGCCTCGCACAACTGAGCAAGTACTCTACCACTGAGCCACACCCCGCCCCTCTTCAGCTTCTCCACTCCAAGGAAATCAAGGCCAGAAGGCAATGGTGCCACAGCGTGACAGGAGAGGTCCCACATAAGGACATTTCAGAGCATCATCATCTTGGACATAGGCAAAAAGAAGCACACTCTTGTCAGAGAAGAGATCAATATCTTTGTCTACATTAAAAATGAAAATTTCAAGATGCTGGAATAACATCTGAGAGACAGAAAGGAGAGTGATGGTTGTCAGAGATGAGGGAAGGAGGATGGGGAGTGAGCATTTAATGGATTCGGAGTTTCAGTTTTGCAAGACCAGGAAAGATGGATGGTGCTGAAGGTGGCACAACATTGTGAATGTACTTAACGCAACTTAACTACATACACTTGAAAACAATTAAAATAAATTTTGTTTTACTATGTATTTTACCACAATACAAATAAAATCTGCATTACAAAAGCCACATAACTATAATGCATATTACTGACAATGATAGCAGTTGATACCTAAATTATCCATTGGAGATAAAGCATGCAATTATTTTTAAAGAGTAGAATGATCTCCAAGATATATTAAGTGAAAAAGGTAAAGTCAGGTGAGCATGGTGACACATGCCTGTAATTCCAGCTCTCTGGAAAGCCGAGGCAGGAGAATCACAGGCCAAGGCTGGGCAACTTAGTGACTTAGCAAGACCCTGTTTCAAGATAATAAAATGGCCTGAGGATATAGCTCAGTGCAAAGGCCCTGGGTTCAATCCTGAGTAGCACAAAAAATGGTAACGTGTAGGACATGGCTTACATTATACAGCGCTATCGTTTGTATAAAAATATACAATTTAACACAAATATATAAGCAGCCAGATGTTTCTATGTGTCTAGGAGTCTCTGGAAGGGTACACAAGAAGTTGGTAACAGTTTTACAGACTAGTACTAGAATGAGGTGGTGGCCAAAAAACAAACACATGAATAAACAAACACAACAACTTGCTGTACTCTCTACAGCCTTTTATTATGTTTTAACTTTGTACATACATACATACATATTTTCCACGTAAAAGAGGACTTCCGGTTTCCAGTCCAGCATAAGGAGCTTAGAAATGACAACTCTTTCCAAACAAACTGCAAATCAACTCTTCTCAGATCCACCAGAGAAGTAAGATCACAGGGTGAACTGTCGCTCCCAAAATTGGACAGACAGGCCAGTCCAGAGTCATAATTCCCCAGAGCAGAAACTCACCAAGAGAAACTTCAGTGAGACCTAGCATATTGAGTAGGAAGACCTGGATTGTAATGGACAAAGTGCTAGACCTTCAGTGTGGACAAGTCCAAAAGCTAACCTGCCATACTATGTGAGACTGACTTTCAGGAGCTCACCCAGGCTCTCACACTGAATAGTAAAGAAAACCCCTTAACGAAGGCAGGGAGAGGGGAACATAGTCCACAAGAACATTCTGCTCTCCTCACTTGCCCGCAGGAGAAACTTCCATGACCCCTGCCAGGGTTTTATCAGAGTCTAACCAACCTCGGGGGAAGGAAATACACACTGCCGGTCCACTCTAGCCATCCTGTCCCGTCTCAGGTGGGGAACAAGCTGACAAACACTTCTGAAGGTCACAGCCCCTGAACACAGCTCACTGAAGGATCTAATCATAGGATTACAGAACAGTTCCCTTCTTCCCACCTTACTACCAGGTCACTAAAAGTCAGTTTATTGGACTTCCTTTCACCTAGCATGTCATGTCTAGATTGCAACAGAAAATTACAAATCATACTAAAAAGCAAAAATCCAGTTTGAAGGAACAGACTGAGCTCAAAACCAGACTTGGACGGGGGGAGGGGGTACAGCTCAATGGTAGAGCACTTGCCTAGCATGTGCAAGGCCTGGGTTCACGCTCCAGCATCACCAAAAATGAAAAACAGACTCCGATATGGCAAGAGTGTTGGAAATATCAAGCCAGGAATTTAAAATATTATCACCAGCCTGGGCGTGGTGGCATATGCCTGTAATCGAGGCACTCGGGAGGGTAAGGCAAGAGGATCACCGTGAATTCGAGGCCAGTCTGGGCTACATAGTGAGTTCGAGGCCAGCTGGCACTACTGTCACAAAAAAAAAGACATAAAGAATACCTTTAATAGACTCATTAGTAGAGTGGGCAGGATTAAGGAAAGAATCTCTGACTTGAGATAATGTCAATAGAAACTTCCAAAACTGAAGAACAAAGAAAACAAGGCCTGGGGTAGGGAATACCCAAGGACTATGAGATAATTTAAAAAGATGTAAAATATGCACAACAAAAATACTAAAAGGAGAATAAAGATAAGACAAGAGAAACATTGAAGCAATAATGACTGAGAATTCCCCCCAATTAGTGTCAGAACCCAATCACAGGTCTAGGAAGTTGAGAAAACACCAAGCAGAATAAATGTCAAAATATAAAGCAAAACAACAACAAAAACTATATCTTAGCATGTGTCTTCAAATGGCAGAAAATTAAATATAAAGAATCTTGGAAGAAGCCAGGAAAAAAAATCACCAATAGAGGAACAAAGTTAGATCCAACGGTTCCTCACAAGCCCTGCCAGCAAGGACAGCATAGAGTGGAACATTTAAAGTGCTGAGAAAAGCTGCCAACTTAGAATTCACTATGCAGCAAAATTATCCCTCAAAACTGAAGAGGAGCACCCCACTTATATGTACAACTTGTATGTTTTTGTGTATCCTTTTTTAAAAATGCAAAGGAGACACAGATGATTCTAGAAAGGTTGTGGAGCAGGAAGCACCAGGAATCCATCTTCCGACCTAGACAAAAGACTGATGTAACTGGGAACTTTAGCATCTATTGAAGGCTTGCAAACTGCAAGGGCAGAAATAGATAGGAAATTGCAGTTAATGTTGATCCTTATCAGTTCTTAGCTTAACAATAATACTCATCCCTCATCCCACAACTCTAGAGCAGGCAGCCATGCATTTGTTCCAAGAACAGTTTATATGGCAAAAAATCTTAACAAATTTGATGAAAGATGTGAATATAAACATGCAAGAAGCTCGAAGTATTCCAAGTAGGATGGAATCCAAGAGACCCACACTGAGACACATTATTATCAAACTGTCAAAAGCTAACAAAAAGAGAATCTTTTTTTTTAAATACTGCAGATTGAACCCAGGGCCTGCACTTGTTAGGCAAGTACTTTGGCACTGAGCAACACCCTCAGACCAAAGAAAGAATCCTGAAATGAGCAAGAGAGAAGAGACTCATCACCTCAACAGGACACATAATAAAATTACCATTAGAAACTTTGGAGGCGAGAAGGCAATTGGGTGACATATTTAAAGTACCAAAAGAAAAACAATCTAAGACCTATTATCTACCCAAATTATCCTTTAAAAATGAAGGGGAAATAAAGATATTTCCAGATAAACAAAAGATTAGGGCATTTGTCACACTACACCTTCCCGACCAGAAATGTTCTAAGGAGTCCTGTGGGGTGAAGTGAAAGGACACTGGGCGGTACTCTGAAGCAAATAAAGAAATGATTCAGTTGTGGCTGGGTGTAGCTTGGTGGTGGAGCACTTGCTTAGCATGTGAGACCCTGGTTTGATTCCCAGCACTGCAAAAGACAAAGCAAAACAAAACTCAGTAAAGATGAATATATGAGCACTTACAAAAGCAAGTATGTTATTGTTTATCTCTAGATGATCCCCAAAAGCTTCGTGTGTTCACAGGCAAGCTTTGGAAAGGTGACTGGATTATGGGGGTTTAAAATTGCTGTTAAGAGGTGGGGTCTGGTTGGAAGAGGTGTGCCGCTGAGAGAGTGGCCTGGATAGGTTTATTTCCCTCCTAGGCTCCTCTCTTCTCTCGTTGCTTCTAGTCCACCAGGCTATGAACAGCTCTCCCCACCAGGCTCCTCTTCCTTGCTATTTCTTCTTGGGAGCCAGCAAACCCTGGACTACAGTGTGAGCCAAAATAAACCTCCCCTCCTTTAAATTGTGGGCGTTGGGGGTTTGCTTAGGAGAAAGTGACTAAGACAAAGTATTATTGTAACAATGGTGTATCACACCACTTTTTGTTTTCTACATTATTTAAGAGACCAGTACATTTAAAAAAAAATTATTAGTCCAGTGCTGGGGGTGTGGCTCAGTGGTACAGCACTAGCCCAGCACAAATGAGGCCTGAGTTTGATCTCCAACACTGAAAAAAAAAAGCCTAAAAAGCTAGTATTACCATTTAAAATTCTACATTTTGTGTATTAGTTACTTGTCTAGAGTCAATGGTTCATAAGAGAGCAGATTTAATACAGGACATTTATAAGTTACAATACTCACCCATAAGCTAAATGCAGGAAGAGTGCCGAATGTCTGTCTATGCACTGGAGACCCAAAAGATCCAATCAAGGGCTGGAAGCCCACAGCACTGTCCCATATATGTCCATATCTGCAGATGATGGCTGAAGAAATCTTCACAGGAACCAGGATATGATGCTCGCAGCAGAGATGAAGACCAGAGCTCCCTCGAAGCAACAGCAGCCATCTTCAACAACAGCAAGGCCTGAAGCTCCTTCTTTGAGAACAGCTGAGTCCCCTTCAGGAGAACCAGCCGCAGCAGAGCTCCTCCTGGGTAACAGCCAGCAACTATTTTCTGCTCTCATTCTCCTTTATGTTGCATCAGCAACAATCAGGTGGATCTTCCACACCCAGAACCACACCAACTCGGTCCAGCTGGGCGTGCCTGCTCAAATTGACCACAATAAGTCCACCATGTTTTGTTTTGTTTTCTCTATTAATGTATTAAAAGCAACTATAAAACCAGGCATGGTGGTACACACCTGTAATCCCAGCACTCAGGATGCTGAGGCAGGAGGATCACAGTGAGTTCAAGGCCAGCCTGGACTACATAGTGACACTCTATCTCAAAACACCAAAACCAACCAAACAAACAAAATAAAAAACAAACAACAACAAAAAGAACTATAGTCCCAGCTACTGGGGAAGCGAGGGCAGAAAGAGCGCTTGACCCAGGAGTTAAAGATCAGCCTGGGGAACACAGCAGAACCCTGTCTTAAAACAAACAAATGCCAGTAGGACAGCACACATTTGTAATTTCAGCACTCAAGAGGCCGAAGCAGGAGAATTGAGAGTTCAAGGCCAGCTTGGGATACATAGTAAGACCCTTTCTTTAGAAAAATAAAAATTAAAAAACTTTAAATAAAACAAAAAGAGACTGGCAGAGTCTATTTTAAAAATAAAGTTCCAACTATATGTTACCTACAGAAAATCATTTTTTTGTCTTTTTTTTCAGCAAATAATTTTAAATAGAAGTCCTATAGATTAAAAGTCAATGGATGGAGAATGATATATCATACTAACATTAACCAAAGAAATGCTGAAGCTGCTATATTAATTCCAGACTAATTGACTACAGAGTAAGGAAAATTATTAGACATAAACAGGGGCATTATATAATGATAAAGATATCAATATTCTGAGAAGACATAACACCCTTAATGTATCTGTGCCGGGATACAGTAAAAGAGATTTACTGCTGATAATAAACTCAGCAAATACTGCATGTTATTTATGTACTCAAAGAAAAAACTTTCCTCAAACTCCGAATTTTGTGTGTATTTCTAGGCCTTAAGATTAGATGGTTTTGTTTATGATTTTGTAGATTAAGTTATTTATATATGAAACAAAGTAGAAAAATATATTGACAAAGGATTATGTTTACAGAGGACTTTAATATGTCAGATTTCTTAAATGTAAACATATATTCTTAATATACACTTACATAATATTTAAGAAACCAAACAAAATGATAAGATTGCAGCATCATGCATGTGTCGGTGACAAAAATAAAGCCATTTTGGTGGGGAAAAAAAGACAGCATCAAAATATGTGAGGCAGGGTTGGGGATTTAGCTCCTAGCAAGCTCGAGGCCAAGTTCGATCCCCAGCACCCAGGGGGAAAAAAAAATGTGAGACAAAAACTGATAGAAATAAAAAGAAAAATAGATGACTCCATTATTATAGAGATTTCAGAAATGGACAGACACAACAAGCAGAAAATCAGTAAGGATATAGTTATTTTAATAAGATGAATCAATTTGATAAAACCTCTGTAGGCTACTTGATCTAACAACAGCAAAATACACATTCTTATCAAGTTCATGTGGAACATTTACCAAGACAGAGAACATCCTGGACCATAAAACACATGTTTTCATTTTTTTTTTCTTACGAGACAGAGTAGTTCAGGCTGGCCTTGAGCTTACTACGTAGCCCAGGCTGGCCTCAAACTTGTGGCGAATCCTGCCTCAGACTCCCAAGTGCTGGAATTACAGGCATGTACCACCACGCCCAGCTATAAAACACATTTTAAAAGATTTAAAAGACTAGAAATCAAGTAATGTGTGTTTTCAGGCCAAAATGACACTAAACTAAAAATCAATAACAGGAAAATACCTGAAAAATTTCAAACCATGTGAATATTAAACAACAAACTTCCAGATAATACAGAAGTCAAAGAAGAAATCTCAAGATAAATTTAAAAATATTTAGAACTAAATGAAAATTAAAATACAACTTACATTGGGGCTGGGGATTTAGTTCAGTGGTTACAGTGCTTACCTCGCAAGCACAAGGTGCTGAGTTCGATCCCCGGCACCAAAAAAAAAAAAAAAACCGACTTACAAAATTTGTAATATGTAACAAAAGCAGTGTTTAAACATTTGTGGCAGTTAATGCACATGTTAGGAAGAAATTTTTAAAATCAATAAAGCAAATGTCCACTTTAGGAAATATAAAAAATAAGAGTATATTAAATCCAAAGTAAGCAGAAGAAAAGAAATAACAAACATTAGGGCCGAAATCAGTGACATTTGACACTGGAAAATCAATAGGGAAAATACACGAAGCCAAAAACCAATTCTTTGTGAAGATCAACAAAATCAGTAAGTCTCTAGCCAGGCTTATGAAGAAAAAAAGAGAAAAGATGCAAGTTACTAATATCAGAAACAGAAGTAGGAACAATTGCTACAGATCCCAGGGACATTAGAAAGTCAATAAAGGCATATTATGAACAATCTTATACTTAAGAATTTGATAATCCAGATGAACTGGAGCAATTCCTAAAAAATGCAATGTGCCACACAGAAAGAAAGAATCTGAGTAGGTCTATATCTATTAAAGGAAATTAATCAATAATTAATAATTTTCCAAAATAAAAAGCAAGGAGGATCAGACGAGCTGCACCACCTGACCAAACACTTAGGATATTATTCCAATTTTCTTGTCAAAATTTTTATTAGTATATGTTTGTAGTACATCATGATTACATTCATTGTGGGGAATTAGTACATGTATCAACACGTCTCAATTCTTTCTTTTTCCTTTCCCCTTCTCCCCCACTTTTAAAAGGAAATTTTGGGGGTTTTCGTTTTGATTTGTTTTGATTTGTTTTGTTTTGTTTTGTTTTTGGTGCTGGGGATCGCTCTCAGGGCCTTGCACTTGCTAGGCAAGCACTCTGCCACTGAACTAAATCCTCAACTCTAAAAGAAAATTTTTATTTTTATTTCTTTTATTATGATTATTATTATTATTATTTTTTGGTGCTGGGAATCGAACTTGGGGCCTTAGTGCTTGCAAGTCATCTAAAAAAATGTTTAACAGCATCAAATTTATGTATTTATTTTTTGAGAAGTTAATTGTCAAAACACAGTTTAACAGCCAGACTAACAGGCCAAAAACATATAAAACAAATAAAACGATCATACTAAATCAAGGTACATTTTTACGCTTTTTTCTTTCTCTTTTTTTTCCTATTGTCTGTCATTCATTTTGCAACTTATTTAAATATTGGGTTTCTTATATAGGAGAAACCATGCGATATTTAATCTTCTGTGTCTGATTTACTTCACTTAACATCATGGTCTCAAGGTGTATCCATTGTCCTATACAAGTTTATCATTCTTCATGTCAGAGTAGTACTCCACTGTGTGTAAATAGCACATGTTCTTTATCAATTCATCCATTGATGGGCATATAGGCTGCTCTTAAGATTTTGCTATTATGAAGTGTGCTACTATAAACATAGGTATGCATGTAGCACTGTAATATGATGTTTGTAACTCTTTGAGGAACATACGTAAAAGGGAAATAGCTGGGTCAAATGGAATTTCTAGTTTTAGTTTTTTGAGGAATCGCCACATTTATTTCCAAAGTCATTTCTGTGTGTTTGTGTAGTTTCTGTTGCCATTGATTTCTAGTTTGATTGCACTATAATCTGATAATATGCATGGGATAATTT
The DNA here is from genome assembly GCA_004026905.1 of Hystrix cristata. NCBI lineage: Eukaryota > Metazoa > Chordata > Mammalia > Rodentia > Hystricidae > Hystrix > Hystrix cristata. The sequence goes on along the minus strand of PVJO010004226.1, from coordinate 20,473 downwards.
TGATACTTTTGCACTTACTTAAGCCTGCTTATAGCCTAATGTGGTCTGTTCTGGAGAATGTCCCACGTGCTGCTGAGAAGAATGTATTCTGTTGTTGTTGGATGGAACACTTTGTGATACCTATTAAGCCCATTTGTTCAAAAGTTTAGTTGGACTCTGATACCTTTGTTGATTTTTTTGGTCCAGTTGATTTGCCCATTTGTGCTAGTAGATTATTGAGATCCCCCCCATTACAGTTATGTTGGTGTTTATCTGATTTTTCAAATCTGTTAGTGCTGTTTTATGGAATTGAGTGCACCAGTATTTGGTGTTTATAATTATATATACACAGTGCTAAATTGTTCTCTTGGCTATATGTGGCTTGAAATCCACTTTGTCAGAATTTAGGATAGCTACTCCTGCCTTTTTCTGGGTTCCCGTTGCATGGAATATTGTTTTCCATCCTTTGATTTTTTAATCTGTGAATTTCTTTTTTATTTAAATATGTTTCTTGTATAGTGCATATCATGGTATCTTTTTTCTTGATCCATTCTGCTCATCTGTCTTTTTATTGGGGAATTGATACCACCCACACTGATGGTTATTAGTCAAAAGTACTGACTTACTCCTGTCATTGCATTGTTTTCTGTTGCTGGTTTCCATATTTTTTCTTTTGCTTAGTTGTTCATTCTGCCAGATGTATTCATTCTTTTTTACTTTTTGGCACTGTTGGCTGTACTGTCTCTTTCTAGAATATCCTTGAGAATTTTTCATTGTGTTTAGATGAATTTTATTCATAATAGCTCCAAAGTGGAAACAATGCTGATGTCCTCAGCCCTCAATAGAAGAATGGCAAAACACACTGTGGTACATCTACACCATGGAATACTGCTTAGGAATGCAAAAGAAAAATCTGATAGACACACAATCTAGATGAATCTCCAGAAAATTATGCTGAATGAAAGAAACCAATTTCAAAAAATTACAAAAACTTGATTCTTTCCATAATTCTGGTCATAAACTGAGTTGGATGAGAACCGAATCAAATTCAATGTTTAGGTTTAATGTTGATCTTACAGGGAAGTTTGATTTGGTTCTTGTCCGGCTCAGTTTGCAACCAGAATCATGGAAAGAATTGAGTTCGTGAATAAGGCACCACTGTATTTCATTGTAGTCTTACAAGATGTTTTTATTGTAGAAAATGGGGAAGATCTATTCTATTAGTTTTTTACAACTTCATATGACCCTACAATTATTTCAAAATTTAAAAAAAATTTAAGTACATTTTTGGGGGGTGCTGGGGATCAAACTCAGGGCCTCACGCTTGCTAGGCAAGTACTCTACCACTGAGCTAGATCCCCAACCCCAAATAAATTTATATACATTTTAAGTAAAGTCTTTTTTAATGATCACAATTTTTGTTTCTATTAATTATTTGTAAGATGACTTCAATATGTAAAAAGAACTGTAAGGCACAAAGATTGTTTTTCCTCGGATACTGAAAGACAAAGTGAAATTAACACATGTAATCTGAAGCAAACCTTTAGTGTTTTTATTTCATAAGCTGTATCTTCACAAACTTGGAAAGGTATCTGTTGAAACAGATTGATTTTCTTTGATGCCACTGGTTTAAGCTCTTATATTTTGCTTGTACATTTATTTTCTTACAAATATGAAACACTGTTACCACTTCTTTCTCCTGGGATTGAATCCTATAGGATGAAGAATTTTTCTAAATCATAATCTTCAGGCTTCAGGTCAATCATCTTCTATGGAAATTTTTCTTGTGATTTCTAGGAGGCGTCTCATCTGTTTCTTTGCCTTTGCAATCTTCATCAGAAAAGTCCTTCAGGGTGACTTTGGAAACTACTGACTGTGGTTCCTCGATGTGATTCTGCTTATTGTGAAGTTGTGATGTTTCTTGATGTAGTACTTCTCATCTCGCTTCCATCACTTTTATGTTCTGCAACACTGGAAAAATTCTGTTTCTGTTTCCTTTTTTGTTTGTTTTGTTTTGCTTGGTTTTTGTGGTAGTGTGGATTGAACTTAGCACTTTCACACTGAACTACATCCTCAGCCTTTTTGTTTTTTTTAGTTTTTGAGCTATGAACTCTGTAAGTCACAGGGTCACTCGGGCTGACCTGGAATTGGTGATCTCTCTGCCTTAGCCTCAAGAATTTTAGGGCTGGGGATTTAGCTCAGTGGTTAGAACGCTTGCCTTGCAAGCACAAGGCCCTGAGTTTGACCCCCAGCACCAAAAAAAAAAAAAATTATGTAATGCTGGTCTAGTGGTCATCAATTTCTTGAGGTGCTCCTTGTCATGGAAATTCCTAATTTCTCCATCAATTTAAAGGAAAGTTTTGCAGGATACTTAAGTCCTGCAAAACTTTGGAAGTTCTCTTTTAGGGCTTGAAACACTTGACACCAGGCACTCTTGGCCTTTAAGGTTTGTGTTGAGAAGCCTGTTGTAACTCTAATGGGCTTACCTGTGTATGTGGTTCATTGCCTTTCTGTAACAGCTTTTAAGATTTTGTCTCTGTTATGGACTTTTGGTACTTTGAGTGCCGTGTGGTGTGGAGAGGTTGTTTTGGGTTGAGTCTATTTGGGGTTCTATATACCTCACTTATTTGTATGTTTAATTCTTCCCCTATATATGGGAAGTTTTCTGCCTTTATTTCTGTGAACAGGCTGTTTTTAATGCCATTTGTGTTGTCTTCTACTTTTTTGGGGAGGTAGCAAAGTTTTATTAAAGGCAGAAAAAGAAACAGACTCTGCAGAGAGAGTTTGGGTCAAGTAAAAGTAGGAAGACAAGTACACCCTACAGTGTAGAGCAAGAGAGAACACAGTGGCCTACTTTTTCACTTATTCCATTACACTCAGTGTTTTTTGCATCATCTACTAGCTATTTGATCCATTTTTCATGTTCTCTTGTTGTTTTTAAGGTGTCTTTGGCTGTTGGTCTTTGAAGGCATAAATGTCTTCTAGTTCTGAAACTCTGTCCTCAAGCTAGGCATGGTGGTGCACACCTGTAATCTCAGTATTCAGGAGGCTGAGGCAGGAGGATTGGCACAAATGCAAGTCCACCTTGGGCTACATAGTGAATTCAAGGCCAGCCTGAACTATGTAGCAAGACTCTGTCTCAAAAAAAAGAAAGAAAGAAAGAAAGAAGGAACATCCTCATGTTGGTTGCTTCTGCTGCCCATACTTTCAATATAATGTTTTATCTTTTAGATTTCTGAATGAAACATTTTCATAGACTCTAATTCTTTTTTTTTTTTTTTTTGTGTGTTGGGGATTGAACTCAGGGCCTTGTGCTTGCTAGGCAGGCACTCTGACCACTGAGCTAAATTCCCAGCCCCATAGTCTCTAATTCTTTGCTAAACTGGTCATTCATGTGTTTTATAGTTTTGTTTAGCACAGTTACATTTTTTTTTTGAGACAGGGTCTTGCTATCTAGAATTTGAACTCTCTATGTAGCCCAGGCTGGTCTCAAACTTGTAACAATCCTCCTGCCTCAGCCTCCCAATGGTGGGATTACAAGCATGTGTCACCATACCTGGCAACTCTGCTAGATTTTTACTAATGACTTCTGAAAGTTCCTCAATCACTTTGGTTATGACTTCCATTATTTGTTTAGTTTTATCTTCTGTGATCCCACCGAACTGATTTCTAACCTCTGTTGTCCTTTTGAGTAATTTGGGTGTGTGGTTTATGCTGTTCTCTCTCTCAGTGCCCACTGGATTGGCTTTGAGGGAGTTGAGCGTTTTGTTGCCTTGTCTCCTCATGTTTCTATTGGTTTGTGTGTGTGTGTGTGTGTGTGTGTGTGTGTGTGTGTGTGTTTGTGTGTGCACGCTGAAATTGGTGGATGCTTTTAGTGGGAAGACTTTATTGCTCGTATAGAGATCTCTTTAGTTAGTTGCTTCTCTGTGATGTACTTTGGGCATGGCTAACTACAGTTCTTTGCCTCAGCTCTGAGGTTCCACTACCTTGGTTAATTTGGGAGGGGAGAATGCAGTGTAATTGGCCCAACACCAAGTTCTCTGGGAATGTATTCTAGTATTATTTTCACAAAGGTAATCTGAGTATTGACTTACAGTGAAAACTACTTAACAGCAACAATTATGCAACCCTGGAAGTATCAAGAAAATCAGCTAAAGTAGTATCATTCAAGACAGACTGGAGGTTAACATACCATAAGAACCAGTTATGTGAGTGCTTGCCTAATAAGCACAAGGCCCTGAGTTCAATCCCAGCACCCACCTCCCCACCCCCCCAAAAAGAACCAGCTATGTACCACCCTTAGCCCTACAGAAGGAATTCACAATTATGGTGCAAACATCAAAACAACCCAGGTATTGACTTACAGATAATATACACTAACTATGATAGCTATACCTCCACAAATGGTAGAAAATAATTTAACAGTAATTTTATAGAGTTAACTATCTAAATATTAATAAAGCTTTATGGTTATACTAGTAAAGATATAGGGGTTTGGGAACAGGGGAATGGAAGAGGAAAAGTTTGAAACTTTAATCTGTATGATATGAGAAGGAGGAGAAAGAAGTGGTAAAAAGATCCTATTGGGGAGTAGAAGGTTATTTATAGAATTAGATAAAGGTAAGAGAAAAAACTGATGAGAAATAGAAGATAAATGAAAAAGAGGAAGGAAAAAGAAACTATATAGGGGGTAAAAATAAGGGAGAAAAATTAAAAGGGAGAAGAGGTAAAAATAAAGAAAAAGAAAAAATAAGTAAGTAAAAGAAATAAGCATGGAAAAAAGACAAAGGAAAAGTCCTCAAATCCCAATAAACTGGCCAAGAAAAAGGGGAAAGGAAAGAAGAAAAGTAAAACAAAACCCTAAAACAACACACTCACACACACACAAAAATTCCTCTGTGATTCTGACTGTGTGGTTTTCTTCTAGAATCTACAATGTGGGGACAGTATCCAAGTCAAGATATGTCTCTGCTCACTCTGCTAGATAAAGGATGCAGTCAAACCCCACATCTATGGTAGATGCAGGCACCAGTAGGCAGGATTAGGGGGAGGGCACCAATGTAGGCACTTTCAACTCCAGAGCATGTCAGGCTGGGCCTGGACTCTGGCCGTGTTCTTTAGCTCAAAGCCCTCAGAAATCTCTCCCACAGCTCTTTACTGTGCCCATCTCTCACTCAGTCACTGTGGGAATGCAACACCAGGAGCCCTGAAGTGAAGCTGTCCACAGCTGGTTCAAACAAGCAATCCTTCCCCAGAATGGCATCCAACCAAGCACTCTCCCCAGGGATATGGCATGCACTTGGACTGGAGTTCCTAACCAGCTGTTGCCTGTTGAAGGACTCACAGGGGAGCAGAATCTTGCATTCTCCCTGAAGATCACAAAACCCACTGGCCTATTTCTCCATCTCACAAAGCTCTCTGGCATCTCTAGCTTTTGCTTTATCCATAGATTCAGTCTCTCTTTCCCACAAGCCACAAGCCAGGAGCTGTAAGAAAGTGCAGGCCATCCCTCCCCTTCTCTGCACTGTGTTCTGTCTCTCCAATATCTCTGTGGGTTTTAATTTTCTTATCACATCCTTCCTGGTTCCCCGGAATCTATTTCTCTCTCTCTTTTTTTCTTCCCCAAGTTGTTATTTCCCAGTGACCGGATTCCAAATTTCAGAGATGCTGTGCTGTTGTCCCCTGTTTTCTACAATCTCTTCCAAAGACTAGAAGCAGAAGGAATAGCCAACTTTTCAACAAATAGTGCTATAGCAATTGGACATCTACATGCAAAAAAAAAAAAAAAAGGACATCTTCACCAAAAAATAGTTTAAATGGATCATAGATCTAAATGTAAAACCAAAACTATAAAACTTGTAAAAGCTAACACCAAACTTCTAGGTGATCTTGCAATTGGCAATGGCTTTTAAAATAAAACATTGAAGGCACAATCTATGAAAAAAGTTGAAAAGTTGAACTTGCTTAAAATTAAAGTATTTTACTCTGCAAGAAGACTGGCAAAAGAATGAGAAGCCAAACCACAGAATAGGAGAAAATATTTGTAAAATATATATCTAATGCAGGACTGTTAGCCAAAATATACAAAAAACACTTACAATGGAACAATAAAAAAACCAACAACCCAATCAAAAAATGGCCAAGGATTTGAGAAGACACCTCACCAAAGAAAATGCTTAGTTGACAGTAAGTATATGAAAATGTGCACAAAATCCTTTGTCATCAGGGAATTGCCAATTAAAATAACAATGAGATGCCACCCCACTCCTACAAGAATGACAAAAGTCCAAAACATCAATACCACCAAGTACTGCTAAGGGTGTAGAGCAACAGGCTCTCATCATGGCTGGTGGGAATGTAAGTGGGTGCAGCCAGGTTTTTTGTTTTGTTTTGTTTTTCTGGTGCTGGGGATTGAACTCAGGGCCTTGTGCTTGCAAGGCAAACACTCTAACCACCGAGCTAAATCCCCAGCCCATGTGGAGCCAGTTTGGAAGACAGGTTAGTAATTTCTTATAAAAGCAAATGTGCTTTTATCATATGATCCAGCAGTTGTTTATGCAAATAAGTTGAAAGCGTATGTCCACTCGAAAACCTGCACCAGATGCTGAGAGCAGCTTTATTCACACCTGGGAAATGGGGAGGCAATCCAGATGTCCTTTGACAGGTGAAATCACCAAGCTACCAAGCCATGAAGACATAGAAGAGTCTGAAATGCATATTAAGTGAAAGAAGCCAATCTGAAAATGCTACCTACTGTGTACTTCAGCTATATGACTTTATGAAAAAGGCAAAATTATGGATGTAGGAGAAAGATCGAGGGTTGCCCTGGATTGAGAGGAGGAAGGGATGAACAGGTGGAGCACTAGGGATTTTAGGGCAGTGAAACTCTTCTGCATGATCCTGTAACAGTGGATACATCCATTAATCATTTGTCCACACCCATAGACACTATGCCAAGAATGAACTCTAATGTAAACTATGGACTCTGAGCAGTAAAGATGTGTCAATGTAGGTTCTCAAATGTAATATATGTTCTGCTTTGGTGGGGGATGTTGATAGTGGGGGGAATCTTTTCCTGAAAGTGACTGGGGTATTCAGGGAGTGTACGAGAACTTCCTATCCTTTCCAGTTATATTTGCTGTGAAGCTACACCTGCTCTAAAAATATAAAATCTATGAATAAATAAATGAAAATAATTTTGGAAGTAGAAAAACTACACCAAAAACTCCTGCAAATCAGATATCAAGCTCAAGAGAATAGTGATCTTAAAGTTGGAGCTAGACATTTATAAAGGAAGAACCCAAAATGCCCAAGGAAATGTATGAAATGGTGCTGGTCTGCCCTAGTAACCAGGAAAACGCAAATTAAAACTCAGTGATACTAAAAGAGATACTTGTCTATCAGAGAAATGCTATTTTCGTGCCTGTCAGATTGACCAAAATTGCCAATCTTGAGTGTGATGTAGGCTGGAGAGGAAGCAGGCAACAGAGTCTTCCTTGGTAGGGCTCTAAATTGGCACAAGCACATGAGGGTGCCAGGCACTAGGATGTCCCCCTGCTGTGCCCAGAAGATCCTCTTCCACACGAGTGGAAGTAACAAGGACAGCAGTGCTCTTACTATAGAACGTTAGAAACACCAGCAGGAGAAATGGGTGAATCCATTGCGATGAAGTCACAAAACATGACACATATCACTGTTAAAATAAATGCATTAGGTCTTTATCAATGTGGTGAATCACAGGAACATAAAGCTGGGCAAAAAAAAAGTTCCAGATAGATGAATGGGTGTGATCTCATTCATATACAGAGTAGAACCCTGCAGATGAACACCATATCATGGCTATGGACACGCGTAGAACAACAATGTATGGACCATTGAGAAACCCCGAATTCAAGACAGAAGCTGTGCCTGGGGTGGGATTGGGAGGTACAGGGGGAACTCGGTAGCATTTTACTTCTCTTATAGGAAAAATGAAGGAAGCTAAACTCCCTAGCTGTGGCGTATACGTGTTTGTACTGAGGCCCAGAAAATGGATGAGTGTGTCCACACAGTCCTCCAGCCCTGGCAAGAGAGTTGCCAAAGGGACTTTTTTTTTTTTTCTGAGACAGAGTTTTACCATGTAGTTCAGGCTGGCCTTGAATTCACTATGTAGCCCAGGCTGGCCTTGAACTGTTGGTAATCTTCCCGCCTCAGCCTCCTGAGTGCTGGAATCCCAGGTGTATGCCACCACACTGGGCACAAAGAGACCTTTAAAGAAATGCGTATGCTCTGCCTCAAAAAGCAGCAAGTGACAAGGGATGAGGAGGGAGAATTCATGAGGTGGTAGCACAATCAGGCAAGACCACGGTGAGGAAGAGGTGGCTGCTCTGGGCAGGACTTTGAAAGTCAGAGACAGAGAACATTCTTAGGGGGACACAGTAGCCTCTCAGGCTGAAGTGGGAGGTGAGCTGTTTGACATCATGGTATATTTTCCTAGCTTGGCTACAGTGGAAAAGGGACACAGCACCCTTCACATGTGCCTAGCAGGGCATCGTATCCACTGTATTCCCTAGATGTTGCCTGAGAGAAGAACCAGGAAACATCACGGCCAGCCTGGAGGTCAACAGGTTTGGAGTGGGCCACAGGGAGCCGCTGATGAGGCCAGGCTGTGGCCCATTGTTGAGGCAGAGGATATTCACAGGCCAAGCCTTGGTAGGGTGGAGGGACCCAGCCACAGACTCTGGCCTCCTGGCGCTATGGGACCAGAGAAGAAGAGAGCAAGAAGCCAGGCCCAGAACTGTGAGAAAGCCGGGCAGGTGCAGCCAGCCTCCTGCAGGGACGGATAAGGGAGGAGCCCTTGGGGACCTGTGAGAGGATCAGTGGGACAGCAATGGCAGGTTGCAGCAGATGGGAACTACCTTGAGTCCGTGGGTGATGAGTCAGTGCTACAAGCTGCAGCAACGAAGAGCTGGACTATGGTGTCGGGCAGGCTAGGCCAGTGGGACTCGCAGCCCTCTTTGTGCCTGAGAGGAGCTGTAGGAGCGTGTCACCATCCACGCATGCAAAGCGAATGCACTGCCCAACAGAGTGCTGGCTGCCCTGGTGTGGTTTCCAGGCACCGGGGAAGTACCGAAGGCCAAGTACAGCCCAGTGCCAAGAGCTAAGGGATGCTTCTAAGCAGGAAGTGTGGGGCCAGTGCACAGATGAGGCTGCCGGGAACTGGAATTGACTGGACTGTCCCTGACACCACCTGGTTCCAGGAAGATGCTCCTGTTTGTTGGATCAAGTGGGAAGAGAGTCCCTGTGATGGAAGCTGAAGGTGGGGTGATAAGAAGGGAAGTCAGATAGCACTTGGCTTTGGGCTGCTCCTAGGAGGTTCCCTACCCTGTGAGGATGTCTGGGACCTGGTTCCCCTTTCTTTCTTTCTTTTTTTTTTTTTTTAATTTGCTTTTTGAGACAGGGTCATCCTCAGGGTCTCCCTGTAGTCCAGGCTGGCCTTGAACTCAATATGTAGCCCATGTTGGCCTTGAATTCATGGTGATCCTCCTACCTCAGCCTCCTGAGTGCTGGGATCACAGGCATGCTCCACCATGCCTGACCCTGGTTCCCTTTTCTTATGAATCCCTGCTCAAGGAAAAGGGTACCCTCCCCAGCCCTGGTGGACAACCCAGGGCGGACACTGTCCTCAGCCTCTACCCAGGGGACTGACCTCAAGTTAGCAATCTACGTACCCAGCCAAGCCATTTGGGATGAGCCCCAACAGGCATAAATGACTCACAGCCCTTGGGAATGTGAACATGCTTCTCCGCCTCAGCTGCCAGCAAATGCAATTATAAAAATAATTAGAAAACAGCAAACCCTGGCATGCTACAGAGTTGCTGAACCTATTAAAACATGACATATGTAAGGGTTGGAGTGTAGCTCAGTGGTAGAGTGCTTGCCTAGCACTGTCAGGCCCACAGTCTGATCCCCAGCACCACAAAAATTAAAGTAAGCAAAAGCCTTTCATCCTAGATAATTTATCCTACGCATCAAGAAAAATTCAACTCCTTCCCTTGCACCGTGGTTTCTCAGTCTTAGTGCTCCTAACATTCTAGACTGGAGAATTCCGAGCTGTGAAAAGCTGTTCTGGCTTTTGTAGGATTGTGGGACAGTTAGTTTTATGAGTCAACTTGACTGGGCCACAGGGAGCCCAGATTCCTGATCCAACATGGCTCTGGAAATGCCTGTGAGGGTAGTTATTTCTTCATCCTGAGGCTGGAAGTCAAGATCTAGACTGGGTTCTGGTGAGGAATATTCTGCACAGAGCTGCTTTCCACATGTCCTGGCACGCAGAAGGGGTGAAGGAGTGTCCTCAAGCCTTTCACATGGCTGCTTATCCTATTCATGAGGCCTTTGCACATGACAAAGCTCCCACCTCCTACTGTCATCACTGCGCTGTCAGGATTGCAACACTCGAATTTAGGGAGGACACAAGCATTTAGACTGCAGCACTGAGTGGAGCCAGTGGCCTCCCTGATGTGGGGGTGCCCTGCAGCAGTTTGAAGGCCTGAACAGAACAGAAAGGCCTCCCCTTTCCGGAGTAAGAGGGAGCAGCTTCTGCCCTGGACCTTCGAACTGGGACGTGTGCTTTTTCTTGCTTTCGGACTTCAGCAGCAACATTAGCACTTACTGGAGCCAGCTAACCTCCAGACTGGAACACAGTCAGCTCACTGGGGCCTGCAGGCTACTGCCTCACCCTGCACGTCCTGGGACTTGTCAGCCCCCATCCTCATGTGAGGACATTCCTGATAGTAAATTCCTTTCTCTGTATATGTGGACTATTGCTTCTCTCTCTGGAGAGCCCTGACCGATACATACGGTGAGCAGAATCCCTAGAATTCACTCATTAGATGCCAGCAGCACCCTCACCCCAGTTGTGGCAACCAAACATGTCTCTGGACAGTCCCATATGCCCCTGTCTGTGTTGTGGGGGGCACCACTACTGCACACACATTACCAGGAAGGCAAGTACAACATATGTGTCTGAGGCCCATAGTAGGAAAGTGATGCATGTTGCCCTTGAGTGGGGACGATTATGAATTATGATAAGGCTGGGGACCAGATAGACATAAAACTGACAAGAGATCAAGAGAAAGAACTTTGATTAGAATGAGGAACAAGTGCAAAGGCCCTGAGGCAGGGTCAAGCCTGAAGCCTAGAGTGAGACAAGAGAAGGCAGGTCAAAGGGGAGGTAGGGTCTTTCTTCAAGTTTGGTGGGAGAAATGGTAGAAGAATTCTGTCCAGCATGTGTGTGTGTGTGTGTGTGTGTGTGTGTGTGTGTGTGCGCGCGCACGCGCGTGTGTATGTGAAGATCTCTAAGGTAGAAGCCATGGCTGCATAGTTCTCTAGTGAGGTGGACCCAGTGGCAGCCAAGACTCTCAACCAAGGGTGAAGTGTCAGCGATCTCGATGGGACACCTTAGTGAATCCCCCTCACTTGGACAAACCCTGCAAGAAGGAGGTTGGAGCCCCCACCGAAATCCCAGTATGGAGACAGGAACGGCAGGATTAGAACATTTCTGAAACCAGCATTGTGATGCCTAAATTAAACCCACTACACCTGGAGACACCCATACAAAGGGCACACGTCAGAGGTACGCCCTGAAGGACTTCTTGTGAGCAAATGGGAAACCAAACCTGTGACTGGGGACAGATTGTCCCATAGTGCAGGCATGTAAGGGAGATATGCTGCAGCCATTTGAAGGAGAGGTGGGGACCATCAGGGTTGGAGGGAGGAGCAGGAAAGACCTCTGGTGCAAGACGACTTGGTCCCCGGAGGTAGGGAGCTTCAGAAAAGGACACAGATAGAAAAAAACTATTATAAAATTAACACAATAAATGGTCAAGATGTATTTCTCACTTCTTTTCCTTCCTCCCCCCCCATCTCTCTCTGAAATGGGGTCTTACTATGTTGCCCAGGCTGGTCTTGAACTCCTAGGCTCAAGAAATCCTCCCATCTCAGCCTTCTGACTGGCTGGAACTGTAGGTCACCATGCCTGGCTCATTTCTAACATCTCTAACTATATGCCTGTGTTCCTTTTTCCCTCCTTGAGGGTTACTGGTATTACATGAGCAGTGGCGTTTTGCACCATTTCTTCCTTACTCTTTTCTGTGCTAAAATGCAACAAACAAGACCTGTTTTTTTCAGTAGGAATCTGTAGGAATTGTTGGGCTGACTTTAAAACTTAGGTAGGGACGGAAAAGATATAGAAAAGTCTTGAAGAGCAAAATTGGAGACCTATACTACCCGATTTCATGATTCACCACAAAGGGCTGGGAGTGTAGCTCAGTGGTAGAGCACTTGCCTTGCATGCCCGAGGCCCTGGCTTCAATCCCAGTATGGCAGGGTTGGGGAAGACTCACTGCAAACCCCTAGTCTTCAAGATGGTGTGGGTTTGGCATAGATGGCCAAGTGACTTTTGATTAAATTACAGTTGAATACCAGAAAGAAAAGTTACTTCAATAAGTTCTGAAAGAATGACTGGGTATCCTGTGCGAAGAATGAACCTTTCCCTCTACATCACACAAATTTGAGGTAGATGACTGTCTTTATCCATTTTCTGTTACTATAATTGAGTACCACAGACTAGGTTATTTTTTAAAAATAGAGGCTTATTTGGCTCATGGTTCCAGGATCTGGCGAGGACCTTCTTGTATCACAACAAAGTGGAGGGCACCACATTGCATATTAGTTACCTTTCTAGAGTCAGTGGTTTGCAAGAGAGCAGATTTAATACAGCACATTTACACATTACAGCATTCACACACACAAGCCAAATGCAGGAAGAGTGCGGAACATCTATCTATGCACTGGAGACCTGAAAGATCCAATCAAGAGCTGGGAGCCCACGGCACTGTCTCATGTAAGTCTGTGTCTGCACTAAAAGGCTGAAGAAATCTATACTGGAGCCAGGGTATGACACTCACGGCAGAGATGAAGACCAGAGCTCCCCCGAAGCAAACAGCAGCCATCCCCAATGACAACAAGACCCTGAGCTCCTCCTGTGACCAGAACAGCCGAGTTCCCTTCGGGAGTACCAACCACAACAGATCTTCTCCTGGGAAACAGCGGGCCACTGTTTTCTGCTCCCGTTCACCTTCTTGTTGAGTCGGCAACAATCCTCAGCTGGATCCTCTGTGTCCAGAACCACACGGATTCAGTCCACCTGGGCGTTTCTGCTCAAGTTGACCACAATAATAAGTCCACCACACATGGCAAGACAGGGCAAGAGTGCTAGCTTAGGTCTCTCTTCCTCTTCTTTTTTTTATTTTTGGGTGCGGTTGAACTCAGGCCCTGCACTTGCTAGCCAAGCGCTCTACCACTGAGCTAAATCCCCAACCCCTCTCTTCTGCTTCCTCTTCTTATAAAAGAAACTGATCCTAGCGCTGGAGGGGGCGCTCAGTGACAGATTTGCCTAGCAAGCATGAGGGTTAGGGTTCCATTCTCAGCACCACAAAAGGAAGGAAGGAAGGAAGAAGTAGGCAAGGGAAGAGAAGAGGGGAGGGAAAGAGGGAGGGAGAGAAAGAAAAGAAGGAAGGAAAGGCCAGTCCCATGGTGGGGGCCCTGCCCTAAGGACCTCATCAATTCCTTAGTACCGCCCAAAGGCCCTACCTCCAAATGCCACCAACACACAGATTGGGGATTAGTTTCTAACATGAAATTACGAGAACATATTCAAACCATAGCAATCACAGACTGAAAAGCACAGAACTTCTAGACGAATACGCAGAAGAATTTCTCATAATCTTAGGGCCAACAATGATTTTTTTAGGAGACAAAAGACACTAACCATAAAGGAAATACATGGTATGTTGGGCTTCATAAAAATTTTAAATTTCTGCTAAAAAAAAAAATACCACTGGGACTGGGGATTTGGCTGGGTGGTTAGAGTGCTTGCCTTGCAAGCATAAGACCTTGTGTTTGATCCCCAGCAGCAAAAAACAAAACAAAACCAAAAAAAAAAAAAAAACATTAAGAAATGAAACCTGGCCCTGATGGTGCACACCTGCAATCCCAGCTACTCAGGAGTCTGAAGAGAACTGCAAATTTGAGCCCAGTGTGGGCAACTTAGTGAGACTCTGCCTCAAACAAAACAAAACAAAATAAATCTGGGTGTGTAGCTCAGTGGTAGAGCACTTGCTTAGCACACGCAAGGCCCTGGGTTCAATTCTTAGTGCTGCAAAAAAGAAAGAAAGAAAAAGAAATTAAAAGATGAGGATATAGTAAAGTGGGAGAGCACTTGCCCAGCATACAGATAGCCCCGGGCTTGATCTCCAGCACTGCAAACACTAAACAAGAAAAAACAAACAAAAAACCTCAAATAAATAAATAAAAAGTAATGAAAAGGTAAGTTACTCACTGGGAGAAAACACTATAAATATATATATATATATATATATATATATATATATATATATATATCTCACAAAAAGAACTTGAATCCAGAATAAAGAACTCTCACAATCACGCACATGCACGCACACACACACACAATCTACTAAAGCCAGTATGCTACATCTTTAGTTAACAGAGAAATGCACATCAAAACTGCACAAGGTGCTACACACTGACTGAGGGGTTAAATCCATCAATAATAGCAGGGCAGGAGAAGTGGCAGCCACTGGAGCCCCACATAGTGGGGCTGAGAGCAGAAACTGCCCAGTCACAGCCCAGAACCAGCAGGCAGTTTCTGACAAAGCCAGGTGTTTATTTACTTTATAATCCTGCAATATAAGGATTATATCCATGAATATGAGAATTTTCACAACAGCTTTTAGTAGTCCCAAGCCCGAAACTCTAAATGTCAATAGACAGGTAGGTGAATACAGTACACTAACTCCACAGGTTAAAACCTGCTGTGTAGTAGGGAGGCGTAGCCTATACATCCATGAATCTCTTTTCTTTTTTTTATATTTTTGAGTGCTGGGGATCGAACTCAGGGCCTTGTGCTTGCTAGCAAGCTCTCTACCACTGAGCTAAATCCCAAACCCTGAAGTTCATACATTTTATAGAATATACATGCACTTAACCAAGTAGCATTCCACTGTATGGACATACTGTATTGTGTTCATACATTTTATTGGCTTTTCCCATTTTTTGGTTATTATGAAAAATAATGCCATAAGCATTCATGCCAAGTCTTTGAGTGGATGTACACTTTTATTTCTCTTGGGTAGAATTCTAGGAGAAGAATTTCTGGATCTTATAATGAGTTGTTTTTTCCTTTTAGAAACTGCCAAACTATTCTGTTAAGGGGTTGGACAAGGGTGTGCTCTGGTCAGTGTTTTACAAGGAATGAGTTGCCTGCATCTCTTCCAGCATATGGTATCAGGCTTTAGTTTCAGACACTATTAAGCAGGGTCTGTGTAGTGAAATTGCACTGTGGCTTTATTTTCCTAATAACTATGATATTAAACATGTTTTTGTGTGCTTGTGAGCGATTCAGTTTTCTTCACTGAAATGTCTATTCGCGTATTGTGACCAATTTTAAAGTAGGTTTGTCACCAGGAAGCCGGTTCCTAACACGCTAAGGTTGGAACACCATGAGAAACCAGCCATGTTCTACCTGGGTTGTGTCTTTAACAAAAGACTTCATATAGGTCACCATACGGAGTATAGGTAGAACTTATTGCAAAATGATAGATTTTCAGAGACAGAGAGACAGAGAGAGCGAGAAACAGAAAGAGAGAAATAGGAAGGAGACACTTTCATGGACGTAGGCAAGCACCAAGATGCTATTTGTGCTGAATGAGGTTTGTGTGTATATATATATATATATACATATTTTTGTAATTAATTAATTTTTTTGAGACAGGCTCTTGCTGTGCAGTTCAGACTGGTCTTCAACTCACTACGTAGCCCAGGCTGGCCTCGACTCTCGGCAGTCCTCCTTCCTCATCCTCCCAAGTGCCCCACCACGCCTGGCTACATTCATATGTTTAATTGGGTCTTTCAAGGAATATTCTTTCATATCCTTTCCTTCTTTTGAGGCCATTGTTCTTTTACAAGGAAAATGGGCTGTATTCATGTACTTCAGAAGGAAGAAGTTTATTCCATAGGTGGATGTTTTCCTTTTAGCTTCTTTTGAGACCTTGAGTTCCTTCCACCCCCTCACCCAAGGTCTGGACTTTGTATGGTCCTTATCTGCGACCTCAGAGGAGACTGTATTCTCTTAGGCTAAAGTTTGAAATCACAAGCTAGTGTGAATTTTATCTATAGCTAATGATTAAGGAAGCAAAGGAAAAGAAGAAAAAAAAAATCACGTCTTCTTTGCTTCTCCTGTAGTCCCCTCCCACCTGTCTCCCAGCCTGCTAAGGTCTAACCTCCTGCCTAACCAGTTGTTTGTGAGAGACCAAATATATAAATGAACAAGGGCCAGGCCATCTATAAAAGTGGAACTTTGACCCACTACCTGCCCACGAACCAACTCTCTAATCTATAGTAACCAGCTAGGAAGGCAGCCTGCTATCGGGCAGACTTGTAGGAAATTGGGTGCTATCTCTAGTGACAATCCAGGAGGCTAAACATTAACTTTTATAACAATTGGCCCCAAATGGGCAGGACTTGATCAATAACTGATTGCTTTTGTCCTTGCTTCCAACCAGAGAGTCAAATGTGCCCCCCTAACCAGTTGCATAAAACATCCCTCTTCTAGTCAGCCACCTCCAGTTTCCCCAGGCCGACAGCCTCTACGCTGCACACTAAAGCCTTCCCTGGCTCACAAGAAAGCGTTCGTATTCTTCTGCTTGCCTTGGAGTCTCTGCCAAATAAATACACATAACAGTGGTCCACACCTTGACAGAGAAAGACTGGAGCAAAAAGCCTTTTGTATTCTCATCAGAGTGGTGTATTAGTCACTTTTTATCACAGGGACAAAATAAATACCCAACACCTACCACTTAAAAGAGGAGAGGATTGTTTTGGCTCATAGTTTTAGTGGATTCAGTCCGTGGTTAGCTGATTCCGAGGCAAAAACGGCATGGTGGAAAGGCATGGAAGAGGAAGCTCTTCAATCCATGGTAGCCAGGAAGCAGAGAGAGAAGGGAGGAGCCTAGGACAAAACTATACACTTTCAGTCTACATTCCTCCACTTCCTTAGTGGATATTCAGCTATGAACCTACCAGTGGATTAATCCATTTCTGAGTATAACACCCCTGTGTCTAACCACCTTGCAAAACCCCCACCTCGGAACACACAAGACTCTTGTGGGACATTTTAGATACACACCACAATGGGAGGGTTTTCATTTATTTCAGCATTTGTTTTCTTCTGAGTTAGTAGAGTTCTTTACATATTTTTGAAAACAAGCCACTTACCAGATATATAATGGACAAATATTTTTCTCAGTTAAGTAATTTGACTTCACCTTCTCAATGGTTTCTTTTGAATCACAACATTTTAAATTTTAATGAAATCAATTTAACAGTTTTCCTTTATAGATCATCTTTTAAATCTCATATCTAAAAATAATCTACCTAAACTTAACTGTGGATATTTTTTTCCTAGGTTTTATTCTGGAATTTAATAGTTTTAGACATTTAATTCCATTGTGGTATAAGAGCACATTACGTATGATTCTGTTCTTTTAAGTTTGTGAAGACTCTGATCCCAGAATATGACCTATCTTGATAAATGTTCTGTGTGAATGAGAGAAGAGTGAGCACTCTGCTGCTTTGAGGTGAAATACTCTATAGACATTAACTAGATCCAGTTTATGGGTGGAGCTGTTCAACTAATCTATGTTGATTAATTTTATGTGTTCATTTGACTGAATCATAACACCCAGATAACGTGGTCAACATCATTCTGGGTGTTTCTGAAAGAATGTATTGGATGAGATTAACATTAAATTGGTGGATTTTGAGTATAGTATATTATCTACCATAAAGTGAGTGGGCCTCATCCAGTCAGTTGAAGGCATGAGTAGAACGAAATGACTCACCTTTCCTGAGCAAGAGTGAATACCACATCAGACATCTTTGTACCTGAACTGTAACATTGCATCATCCACAGGTCTGCAGCCTGGTGATCCATTGTACAGATTTTGGACTCGACAGTCTCTGTAATCATATGAGCCCATTGCTTAACCCTCATCCCCACATGCCCTATGCGGGCTCTGTTTCCATGGGAAACCATGACTACTACATTGTTCTTTCTGGTATTGTTTGACCTACTGGATTTATCTATCACTTTAAATTACATATGGGGGTTAAAGACTCCAACAATAACAGTCGATTCATCTCTTTTTTCTTGTAACTCTATCAGTTTTGCCTGCATATTTCAGTCTTTTGTTGCTAGATGCACACACATTAGGGTGTTAAATCTCCTTAGAGAATTGACCCCTTTATCATTATGCGATACTCCTCTTTCTTTGCTCTGAAATTTTTCCTTGTTTTGAAGTTTTGGTCTCTCTGATATTAATGGCCATTTACTTTCTTTCTTTCTTCTTCTTTTTCTTCTTTTTTTTTTTTTTTTTCGGTGCTGGGGATTGAACTCAGGGCCTTGTGCTTGCAAGGCAAGCACTCTAACCACTGAGCTAAATCCCCAGCCCCATACATTTGCTTTCTTTTTGACTATTAGCATGGTATATGTTTCTCCATCCCTTCTCTTTTTCCCCTGTACTTTTCTGTATATGGTAAAATATACGTGATGTTTATTAAACTATTTTTAAGTGTATAACTTAGTAGCCTTAAGCATCTTCACAAAGCTGTACAACGATCACTACCATCAATTTCAAGAACTTCTGCATAAACCCTAACAGAAATTCTGTACCCATTTTAAATAATAACAATAAAACAATAACTGTTTAAACAACAATTCCCTGTTCCTTTCCTCTCCTCAGCCTTTGGCAATCTCTGTTTTACTCTCTTTTCCTAAGAATTTCTCTGTTCTGTTTCCATATATGCTATTTGTCCTTTTGTGTCTAGATTATTTCATTTAACAAAATTTGAGGTTCATCCATGCTGTGGCAAGTGTCAAAAGTTCATTCCTTTTAATGGCTGAATAGTATTCAATTATATGTATATAATTTTGTTTTTTAATTTATCCATCTGTTGATGGACATTGATGTACTATTTGAGTTGTTTGAGTCTCTGCTTTCCATTCTTTTGGGTATATACCTAGAAATGGAATTGCTAAGTCATATGGTAACTCTGTGTGTGTGTGTGTGTGTGTGTGTGTGTGTGTGTGTGTGTGTGTGAGAGAGAGAGAGAGAGAGAGAGAGAGAGAGAGAGAGAGAGAGAGAGAGAGAGAGAGAGAGAATGTGCATGGTACTAGCGACTGGACCCAGGCCCTTTGCGTTGATCTCTATCCCCAGCCCTACCCATTTTTTGCATTTTGAGACAGTTAAAGTTGCTAAGTTGCCCAGGGTAGGTTTAAACTTGTACTTCTTCTGCCTCAACCTCCCAGAGTGCTGGGATTACAGCAATACACCACCATGACTAGCTTCTATTTTTTAACTTTTTGAGAAATTGCCAAATTGTTTTCCAGAACAGTTGCACCACTTAACATTCCCATGAGCAATACTGAAGAATTCCAACTTCCCCACATCCTTGCCAACACATATTGTTTGCTTTGTTTTTAAAATAATACCTCCTAATGGGTTTGAAGTGCATCCCTTTCCTTTGAATCTATTTGTATCTTTATATATAAAGAGGATTACTTGTAGACAGCATACCTTTGAGTCTTCTTTATTTGTATTTTTTATGCTCTGGCAGTCTTTTTTTGTTGTTGTTGATGTATTTAGACAATTATTGATATAGTTATGTAAATATCTATCATATTTCTCTTTCCTAGTAATTGTCATTGTTTTTCACATCTTTTATTGCCTTTCACTCTTTCCTGCTCTCTCTGCTTTTAATTGGTTATGATTATAATTTCTCTTCTCTCTTAAGATATCAATTATACTTCTTTCCAAAAAAACATCTTAGCACCAGTAAATTCACATTAAAGACCTGTATTTTTTTCATTCTCTCTGAAGAAATTTCAACATTCTTGCTTAGGAAGGCCTACCAGTGACAGATTCCCTAAATTGCTGTTCATCTGAGAAAGACTTTATATTTTACTTTTTTTTGTTTGTTTGTTGGTCTTTTTTTTTCAATTTTATTTCAATGGTACATTTTAGATGTACATATTGATAACATTTATCATAGGGAATTTGTACCTGTACATGATATATCTTGTTGCTTCTTTTTTTCCCCATTCTCCTCCCCTCACCCCCTCCTCCCTCCCTATTTACAAAAGCTTTGTTTCCATTTTTTCTTTCCATTTCTTATTTCTCTTGACCCTCTGTTCCTTTCCCCCTCCCTTGTTCCCTTTCCCATTTGGACATTTTCTTCCCTTTCCCAATATAGTACATTTTAGTCTTTATTTACACTTCAGTTTCTCACACCAGAGAAACTATGCAGTATTTAAGCATGTGTGTCCGATTTATTTCACTTAAGAGTATCGTCTCAAGATGCATCCACTTACCTA
>PVJO010004225.1:0-112424 GCA_004026905.1 Hystrix cristata | reverse complement strand
GGGGGAGAACCAAGATGCACCATGTATAGGTACAGAATAAATGTAATGAATGTGATCAATGTATGTAGAATGTACCAATACATGCTCTTGGTTTAAAATAAACAAAAAAAAAGAATAATAAAGAAATATTATAAACAATTCTGAACACATAAATTTGGCAATTTACATGAAATGAACCAATTACTCCAAAAATAAACACAATAAATATGAAATAAAGATTTTAATGGTTCTGTACTATTAAGGAAATTGAATCCATAATTTTAAAAACACCCTCAAAAAGGAATCTCCAAGTCTTTATAGAAACACTGAATAATTAAAAATATTTAAAGGGGACCAATCCTATGTAATCTCTTCCAAAATATATATGAAGCAAGAACACTTCCCAAATCATTTTATGAAGCTGGTATTACCGTTATACAAAAACAAGACAAAAATGTTACCAGAAAAAAATGAAACTATAAATTAATGTCCCTCATTGAGTATAGGATAAAAAAAATTCTTAGCAAATGAAATTCAGCAATATAAAAGAATTAGAAACTGTGACCAATGGAGTTTATTCCAAGGCTGATAGAGGCAAAAACTATTAACAAATCAAATAATCATACCAACTGATGAAGAAAAATACATTTGACACAATCCCACATCCTTTCATGATAAAAAAAACACTCAGAAAAATAAGAATAAGGGGAGAACTTCTTAAGTTTCCCAACCTGTGAAGAGCATCTATACAAAATTTACAGCTAACATTAAACTAATGGTGAGAGGTGCTGTACTTCTTTTCCTAATAGCAAATCAAAGACTGGATGTCTGTTTCACTGCTCTTCATTCAACATAATGCTAGAAATTCTAGCTAGTGCAAGAAGTCAAGAAAAAGACTAGATAGATAGATAGATAGATAGATAGATAGATAGATAGATAGATGATAGAACAGATATACATATAACTATATGGCTACATATATATGACTCTCTCCATATATATATGTGTATATATATATATATTTCTGATATAGAACTGTTGTTTAGTGACTGTTGCTGTTCGGAGAGAAAACTGACCCTATTTGCAGGTGAATGATTGTCTTTATAGACAGTCATTTGTAACCAATTCCTTATGGTTAAGGAATCTACTCAAAAGAAAAGAAAAGAAAAATTTTACAACTAATGCATAAGCAACAAAGCCACCGGACACAAACTAAGCATACACTTCTACAGGCTGGCAATAAACAGGTGGATAACAAATTTCAAATTTCTATACCATTTATGTTCACACAGAAAGTTGAACGTACACATACAGGATTTGCATGCTAGAAGCTATAAAATTCTGATTAAAGAAATTAAATTAAAGGAGATTTAAATAAATAAAAATCTATTATTTTCACAAATGAAAAGATACAGCATATTAAAGATACGAATTCTTTCAAAACTGTTAAACAAGTTTAATTTAATTCCTACCAAAACCCTAGTAAAATTCTAAATTTTTTCTTTTGATAGACATGATCATTCTAAAGCTTGTATGGAAAAGGAAAACATAGTATATCTAAAATGAATAAAATTGGGGCAATCGATTCACTCAGGTCCAAGACTTGCATGGTTAATAGTAATCAACTCCATGGTTTTGGCAGAAAGATACACACAGTCTAATGGTACAGAATAAACCTACCATACTCATTCACAAAAATATGCCCACTAATATTTGGCAAAAGTGAAAAACATTTCAGTGGAGAATGGGTAACCTTTTCAAAAAATGTTATGGCTCAACCAGACAATCAGAGGGAAAACAAAAATAAATCCCAAACTGAGTCTTATTTTATATAAAAATTAACTCAAAATGTATTATGCACTTAAATATAAAATTAAAACTATAACAGTTTTAGAACAAAAGTCTTGGGTGAGGCAAAGAATTCTTAGATTTAACAAAATCACGTTCTGTAAAAGGAAACAATAAATCTAGTTTCATCAGTGTTAACAATTTTACTCTGTGAAAGACCCTGTTAAAATGCCGAACAGATGAGCTACACACTAGGAGAAAATACTTGCAAACCACTTAACCCCCAAGAGACTAGTATCTAGAATACACAAAGTGCTTCAAAACTGAAGTCTAAAAATAAATAAATTCAAATAAATAAAAGCAAAAATCATACACAGACATTTCATCAAGATTATAGATGGCAAATAAGCACGGGAAAAGAGGTTAAACATTTTTAGCCACTTGGGAAATGCAAATTAAAACCACAATGGGATACAACTACATCCAAAGGGTTACAAAAAAAAGTAGTGACAAAACTCAATGTTGACAAGTATTGTGTTGTTTAAAAATTACCATCTATGGTACTTTGTTATAGTATCCCAAATTGACTAAGACAGATGCTAAGTTTTATGTACTATGTATTTTACTACAATAACAAATTTTTCTTTAAAAAAAATCAGAGGAGATCACAGACTTTACCAGTGTTTAGTGAGAGCTACCCAGACACGGATGAAAAAAATGGACTTAAATATACTTGATTAAAACTGGGACATAGTACCAGGCTTTTCAGGGCCTTGTTGAACTACCCCTCAAACTCATGCCACTCCCTTCACTCTCAAGCTACACTCTTCCTATAGCTTTCTGATTTTCATAGACCTCTCAGATGAGCTTCCCAGAGGGAAGAGAATCTGCCTATAGACCTGAGCAGCCCAGGTCCTCTGACAATGATGAGTTCACAGGAAGTGAACACAGCAGCACACTAGTTTATGAAGCAGCCCCTATGAGCAGACTTCCCATTGGACCCACTACCTCCTGCATGCCCCCAATAGACAGGGCTGGGAAGTGCCAGCTCACAGCCAGGGCTTGGGCTGCAATCCCTGCATGTGCCACCAGCCAGTCTTGCCCCAGGTCATTCTGTCCTGGCACTTTGGCTTCAGCTGAGATACTACCTAAGAAATCTGCTGTGAGGGAACACTGCAATCTATATTTTTCATTCTGAAAGGAGAGAAATCTGCCTTTATGATCCTAACTCCCAGTCCATGGCTTACTTTTTCATGATACATGAATTCTTTGCCACAGTTATAACTCTTATCTATTCTGGGTTGCTTGGAAGCCAATTTTATGTCTAATATATACACAAGTATATATCATATACCCCAGTATATTTCTGCATTTCTGTATCTTTTCTTGTTTCCATCTATGTTCTGACACACAGAAACTCTGCATCTGATTCTGTTCAGACTTTGCTAATTAGGCCTCTTATATAATTCTTACCTCTACTGGTCTCTACGTTACATTGAGCTCAAACCTGGTGACTCTGCTCCTAACACCTCCTCCCAGGGACGGCAAGTAAGGTGGGTTCCCTAGTGGCACAGGCATTTAAACTTACTTGACCACAGCAGGTACAAAGTAAGCTCTCCAAGACCTGGGGACAGACTCACAGACTGAGGCCTTCCAAGGTCTTAGAATTTTGTTGCTCAGAAAATAGGATCAACACTACCTCGATCATGAATTATTTATCACCTTCCTGGGCTACTCCCTAGTGAAGAATGAAATGATGGAAACTGACAAAATTGATTTGTGGTGGATTTTTAGTGAAGCCAAGTTCATGGCCACAAGCCTGGTCAGGCCCAGAGGAACTTGCTCACAAGAGCCAGCACTCATTTCCACTGGGACATCTCCACCTGGTCCACAGTGTGGCCAGGCCAGATGCTTCACATAAGGCTCCTTTTTCTCCCAGGGTTTGGGACAAAATGAACAGTGTCTCACACTGAAAAAACCCAAGTACTCAGGCCTTTTGTGCCAGTACGCCGCCAGAAGGATGGGCAAGATTCGTGAAGCATTTCACGAAACATTTGAATTGCTAGATAATTCAAAGCTCAATAACCAAATCTCTGAACGTGATTTCAGTTTCTTAACAGAGTGCAAAGAAAGGAATGCTTCAACTCACCATTTTTTAAATTTTTCTTTAGAGTTCCATTAATTAAAAGAAAAAAGTATTGGCACCGTACCTAATCCTTCCATTAATCTCCCTCAACATATATTCTGCTGCCTGCTCTTGTATAATCATTAAAAGTAAAACATTAAACTGGACATTTGACTTTATTGATCACTTTATGGACCAAAGATAACGGCAAGTAATTATCTGCCAAGACAAATTCATTGATTGGGCTGTCTTTGGGAGAACGGAAATGGACACACTGTTGATTATTATTCTAGGATTCTGTTTGCATAAATTATTTGTCTCATTCTCCTTCTCATCAACATTGCACGTTTATAGTTAGTTTCTATTTGAGAACTAAAAAGCAGACTTTTCACCCTAAAAGCGGGTGGATAGTTTTCTACGTAGAGCAGAAGCAGTATAACCTTAGTGTAGACATAGTTGCATAGATGAGTATCTTATCATTCCCATATTGTTGTACTAGTATTTCATTTCTCTAAGCCTCATTGTCTACCTGACCAATGATCTTTTCTGTTTGGGATGCTGTTGTCCTCCCTTGCTTTGCTCATTCTCTCAACATTTGCAGTTCAACTCAGTTTCTTGCAGGGGTATGAGGCCTTTCCAACATCTTACTCTCCTATAAGGATGCTGGGAATACCAAGATGGGTAAGACAGAGTCCTTGTCGTCAGGGGAGTTTATGGTTCAGGGAAGGAAACTGACCTAAACGCAAATAAGGGCAAGGAGGAGTCTGAGGTACGGGCTAAGTATGGATAAATTTGGAAATTTGCAATTAAGCAGTCTCCTGGTTCACCGTGATACAAAGTTTTGTTTGCACATCCTGGGCTAGTAACAGGGTCAGCCTTGCCCACCAGATTCTGGGCATGAAGAATGGGATGGAAAGTGATTATATTTAATATTCACCCTGGGACTTACAAGAAGGCTATTTTTAGAATTCATCTCTTTAAGCCAACTTCATAGGTGATAACAAACACATGCCAGAGTTTCATAAACTTCCTTTCTTAAAGTAGATTTGCAGAGAAATTCTAATAGGATGTTTGATCTGTCCCCTTTTCTCGGTTAGGTCATGGATACATAGATGTATACTATATCTTCCTATATATAGTTAATTTCATACTCCCCAAAGCACAGGGAACATGACTTGCATATTTTGTTTCATTTTTAAATCTTTCTTCCATGTTTCTGCACGCAGTAGATACTCAATAAATGTGTGGTAGTTGGAAGGTAGCAGCTCACTTTGAACAATGCAGTTTCCATGAGCTGAGTTTTAAATTTCAATTCGACCAGTTTTAGCGAAGGATGGTTATGCATGACGCTGTCAGGTTCCTGAGACTAATAGCTCAAGTCACCATGAACAATGGGGCTTGGTGGATAATGACACGGTGAACGAAGAGTCTGTACATTTTCACTTAAGCATTCTTCAGTTTCGATAGAGGACATGGCCTGTATCGTGGAATAGGCCCTGCACACATGCTTGCCAAGTCTGAGTTTTAGTTTCCATGGCTCAGAGAAGTGACCCAACCTCTGGGCCTGTTCTTTTTCTGTTAAGTGAAGTGTTTGGGCCAGATACTAGGGAAAGGAAGACAAGATCTATCTCTCTGAAGAGGAAGTGATCTCTCTAAAACTCTACTACCTTGTTTTTGGCTTGAGTTGGTGAAGAGACTTTGTGGCATCTCACTTCCTGTTTCTGGATAAAGGAAAGAAGAAGGTTGCTATTGCCTTGTCGTGGCTTTGGCTTTGGAAAGCACTTGTGAGTGAGCAACAATTACTTTTTTAATTTCCCAGTGAACCAGGAGTAGGTTCTGCACCTGCAGAGAATTGTAGAGAAAGCGTTATGAACTAAAAGTCCACATACTTTTAGGGTGGAAGTTCTCAACATTTTTCTTTTCCTCTATTAACTTTTAAAAATATAATGGAAACTGTGACTCTTCTCCCAGAACAATGATGGAGCTCACAAACATAAGATTTTGCCTTCGATTACAGGGAAGTAAAGAGAGTAGGCTGAGAATCCTTCTCTAGGTCTATTATAGGGCCAAATTTTGCTCTGATAAAATACTGTTCTTTAACCCTCTCAGCTCAGCTACTGCTACATGTGTGATAATAAACAAATTGCTTAAGCTCTCTGGCCCTCTTTGGAAATACAGCGATAATGACATCTACTTGTAACAGATTGGGAGCATCAACATTAGGAGTTAAAGTAAGCAAAGCGCTTGTGTCGTCTGCCGTACAGCCACAGGCACATACCCCTAATGTGTCTGTCTTTTCTCTTCCTCATTTTTTTTTTTAAATCCCAGTCAAATTTGTGTAACTCTATGCCTTCCTTTTGCTGTTTGGGGCCCCAGTTCCTTTTTGTATTCTCAACATCCTCATCACTACCACCCCCTAACTTTCTACTCTAACTTACTATTGGCATTGTCTAGTCTTACATAATACACGTAGATTTCTTCCTTTTTATTTAAAAAATTTCAACTGTTTAGGAACAGCACTATTTTGCTTCTTTTGTCAAAACAAGGTTCATTTTTAATTCTCTAGATTTGCTACTTCTAAGGTAAAGCCTTAGTCACATTAGCATGGCCTGGAATTTCCCATTTGAAATCTTTCCTGGGGCTGAAAATTAATCTTTCCTTAGGCAGTACCTAAAGGGTACGCGTATTGAGTGATCTAAAGATCAATTAAACACTGACTGAGATTCAGTAAAGAAACTGTTTCTTCACACAAAAAGAGGCCACGCTAATACAGGTAGAATCCAGGAACACTGAGTATAGTTTACACAGGCACCTCAAGGAAGGGAGAGATGATTTGAAAAGCTACTAGGATCCAAACTAGGGAAGTGACCTTGTGCCTTCAGAGTTCAAGAGATAGAGAGGAGAGCTAACTTTTAGTGGGCAGCAATTACGTGCCAGGTGGAAGTCGGAGGTTACAATATGGTGGCCCACAGCCCACTCAGGGCCCACAAATATGGAGTTTCTTTGTTTTCTTTTCTCACTGTGCTTTTATAAACCACAGACCCAGATTTAAAAGTATACATTTCATGTATATCATACATACACACAGACACACACACATGCACAAGGATATTGTGACTTCCCTCGAAAAATTAGAACATTATTCAGTCAACTCATATTTCTCCACAGTAGCACTAAGTTGGAGCCGAGCAGCAGACACTTTCATCAGAGAGATGCACTTTCACCACAGTTCTTACCATCCATTATTTTCAACTATTGACAGTTCGCTCTCCAGATGGCATATGCCAGTGTCCGGAGGACATTTTAGGTTAGCAAACATAGAGGCTGGCATCTGGTCAGTGGAGACCACAGATGCTGTGAGACCCTACAACATGCAGGATTGCCCACCCTAATGAGTAATTATCTGGCCATTATTATTATATGAGTAAGCTGAAGTTTGAGAACCCCTGCCTGAGAGCGCTTGGGCCAATCCTATAAAAACACTGGACTGTGTCACTGCTTTGGACACAAGGGGCTTCTGGCACCAGATGAAGAAATTTTGAGCTGTCAAGCTTCCCCTTCACTGAAACAGCCAGCCATCCCCAGGGAATCTGAGTAATGGCTCAGGACACAGGAGAGAAGCAAGAATTGAGTGTACTGTCGACAGACCTTCACTGCAGGAATCCTCAAAAAGTATACCTGTGGAAGAAGGAACATAATTCCAGAAGGCTGGTTGGAGATACAAGAGAAAACGCTGGGAACATTGAAAAGGTAGATAATATTTAAACGATCAATAGCAATAATGTCTAATTTAAAATATGAATAAAAGTAAATAAGATTGATCGAAATTCTAGACAAGAGTAGAGTACAAATGGAAGAAGGAAGTGATTGTAATTTAAATGTTCTAATTCTTTTATATTGTTTGGGGCAAAGATAAAGCTACTGATTATAATTTAAGATATATAAGCATATCAAAATTTAGGCTAATAACTAAAAGAGCAAAAGTAAAACATGTTAATTCCAAACTAATGAATGAAAAAATTAAGTGAGGAATATCTCAATTTATCCAAAAGAAAAGGTGAATTTAAAAATAGATAAGGACAAATTATAAGGTAAAACAAATCCAATATACGAGATGCCATGATAAATGTAAATAGACTAGAATTAGGAACTTAAACTAATGAATTAAATGAAGCCAAACTTAAGGTGTTTATATGTTATATAGTTAATAAACTACCAAAATTATTGAAGGAAAAAATAAAAAGGTTCAAAGAAGACAATATAAGGAATAGATATGAAGCATGAATACAGAGGCAGTAGAAGTTCAAAAGCTGATAAATAATATTATATAAATTACATACATTTAATAATACATTTTAAAGCTTAGGTAAAATACATATATTTCTAGAAAAATTTTAAAAATACCATAATTGCCTATAGAAGACAAAACCTCAGTGAGCTTATAATAAACTGAATCAATAGCCAAACATTTCCCCCCAAAAAAAACAAGCGAAAGGGATTTGAAGATGAGTTCTACTAGACATTCAAGGAACAGATGGTTCCAATCTTGCATGATATATTCAGTGAATAGAAGAAAGAAACTAAAGTAGCCACAGTCAATATGTTTTATGAGATGGATATAGCATTGATACAAAAAAATAAAAACTCAGAGACAATATTTGAAAGCAGTTACATGACGGTCCCCCTCAAGAATACATCTGCAGAAACTCCAAATAGAACATTAATAAGATAAGTCTAGAAATAATGTAAACTAAACTAAAGATACACATCTTTGTCGTGTTCCACTTAGAAACACAAGTTTTATTCAACATTCAAAATCCAATTATATAATTCTTTATATTACACTAAAGAATTAAAGGAGGAAACATCTTTTCAACAGGTGCCAAAATATTTAAAAGAAGCAAGCAATCATCTTTAAATTATAATAATAAATTCTTAAACTAGAAAAGAAAGCATCCAGCTTGATAAGGGTCTCTATAAGAAAATTAGAGCTAACGTCATATTCACTTGGAATATATTTGCAATCAGCAACAAGAAAAAGATGCTCCTATAACTTCTTGTATTAACATTGTCTAGAAGCTCTTGTCTAGACAAAGAAGAAAAATAACAGGTAAAATGATTATAAAGAAATACACCACATATTATATAAAAGGAAGATAATATTCAAAGGAGAGGAGAATTAGAAAGGGAGAAGGGGGGAAAAGAAGGAAGGGGAAAAGGAAAGAAAGGGGAAAGGGAAATATGGAAAAAAAAAATATATATATATATAAACCCGCTATAAATAGGGAAGCGGGGAGCAGAGGGGAGGGGCAGGGGAGAGGGGGGAAACCAAGGTACATCATGTACAGGTGCAAAATAACCAGGATGAATGTGATCACTATGTATACAATGTACCAATACATGCTCTTGGTAAAAAATAAAAAATAAAAAAAGAAACACATCACAGATCATATAATGAGGGTACAAGGAAACCTCAAAATAGTCTATAAACAAATAGAATTGATGAAAGTATTAAGCATGATTGCTGAATATGAAATCAACACACAAAAATAGGGTGGTATTTCCCTATACCACCAACAAATGGAGAAATATAAGTTTAAATATATGTTTCTGGTAACTCTCAGAAAACTAAGAATAGAAGGAAGCTTCCTCAGCCTGATAATGGACATCAACCAAAAGCCAACTTCTAGCATCGTACTTCATAGTAGAAAGATTCAGTGCTGTCTCCCTAAGATTAAGAGGGTGACACAGATACCTGCTCTTACCACCTCAGTCCAGCACTGTACTGGACATTCTAGCCAGTGCGGTATGTGGGGGAAAGAAGCAGAAGGAGAGACAGAGGAAGGGAGGGAAGAAGGAAACCGAATATTGAAAAAGAACAAGTAAAACTGCCTTTGCACAAAAAACATAATTGTCTATGCTCGAGTTACGTGAACTTCACAAAAAAAGTTACTGGAACCAATAACTGAGTTTAACATTACTGGATATAAAAGCAATATAGTAAAATGTATTGACCTTTTTATACTAGCAATAATAATCAGAAATTGAAATTAAAACATATCATTTAAAATATCACATACTTAGGGATAAATCTGACAAATGATGTGAAAAATATATGTGCCCTGAAAACTATTAAACATATCTGAGAGTAAGAAAATACTTAAATAAGTGAAGGGATAGTACCTGTTAGGGAATGAAAAAAAAAAATGAACGCTATTTGTCTTCTAATTCTCTCAAAATTGGTCCATAGGTTTAACACAACCTCAATCAAAATACTAGTAGGCTTTTTTGAGTGTATAAATTGACAAACATTTTAAACAGAACTCAGAAGCCAGGCATGGTGGTGCACACCTGTAATCCCAGCACTTGGGAGGCTGAGGCAGGAAGATTGCTGTGAATTCGAGGCCAGCCTGGACTACACAGCAAGACCCTGTCTAAAAACAACAACAACAACAAAAACCCAAAAAACCCTGCTTTCCCACATGTGAGCACAATTGTTTAAATCAAAGCAATAGCTGAAGTCCAGTATGTTTTCATACTCAAACAGAACTCAGAATAGTTGAACCAACTTTGAAAAAGAACAAAATTGAACTAAAGCTACTTGACTCCAAAATGTATTAAGAAAGGTATAGCCATCAAGACTGTGGAGGAGATTATCCTGGGCTATCTGGGTGGGCCCAATGTAAGGACAGTTGCCTGTATAGAAGGGAGGCAGAAGGATCAGAGCTGTAGTAAGCCATGCAGGCACTAAAGAAGTTATAGAGATTCGAAGAAGAAGCCACAAATCAAGAAATGCTGCTGGTCTGTAGAAGCTGAAAGAGACAAACAGATTTATCCCTAAGGACTGCAATAGGAAACAGGCCTACTGATGATACCCTGATTTAGTGAAACTAATTTTGGACTTCTGACATCCAGAACTGGAAGATAATAAATATGTGGTGTCCTAAGCCACTAATTCGTTACAACAGTAGGAAGTGAGTGCAAAGGGGCATGGAGGGACTTGGAAGTCATGGATGTATCAATTACCTCAGTTGTGAAGATACTTTTGTAGCCCTATATACGTGTCAAAATTGTGTACTTTAAATGTATAGGACAATAAGTCTATCTTACATACACATGCATAGTTATAGATACACTTGTATATATACAAATTTGTGTTTATATTCTTCTAAAAATTGTAAGTGTATATAGTTAGTTTGAAGTCCTTGCTCTATCTGGAATTAATGATTTTGGAGGGTGTAAAGTAAAAATTTATTTTTATTTTTCCACATAAGAATAACTAATTTGCCTAGTACTACTTATTGAATTGCTGACATCAATAAAACTATTAAACAATATGTAATTTGTAACAACAAAAATAAGACACCTAGGGATCAATCTATAAATAAATCTACAAATCTAAATACATGATATCTTTATGGAAAAATGTACGAATCTATTAAAAGGCATTAAGAGGACAAAGGAATGGGGGAAATATGCTATGTTTAACATTGCAAAGATTCAATAGAGAAAGAGATCTTTTCATCCAAAATTAAGTCATAGATTTGATATATTTTAATAAAAATTTTAACATACATAAAGCAGGGACCTCTACTTTTGAAGATTTATTTAATGTTATAGTTTTGTGATATTGCCATAGGAATAGAAAAATAGATGAATGGAACCTAAGAGACCTAAAAAGATGCATGTATATGTAGAAAATTGACACAGGAAAGAGTTGGAATTGCAAATCAGTGGAAATTTATTGTTCAGTGTACTGTTCAATAAATGATACTGGGACAATTAGTTATTCTTAGGAGGAAAAATAAAAATAAATCATTACATTAGCACCATTTATTGAAATGTGTATGTGCACGCATGCAGGCGCAGATGCAAGCTTGGTCCTTTGTTAGGTGCTGTAAATCGAGAAATGAAAAGTAGGAAGTCCTTCAGTAAGGTGCACCCGGAATTAGGAGAATGCAAACGGCAACAAGGATAATAAGAAAAGCAGAGACATAATCTACCTAGGAATGCTAGAGAAGGAGGGCTTCAAAGAGGGGAAGATGATTCATTAAGGGTAAAAAGGATTTTGTCTGGTAATGAAAGTAGGGAGAAGGAATGAAAACTGGAGGCGCATTATTTAGAAAAGCACATATTTATAGATATGTTATCCAGCAACTTCACTGAAAAGATGCTTCTCCAGAGGAGAATGCTACTAAGAAGAAGAAGCAGGTATTCCTTGGTTCTTATGAAGCATCTATCATCTATCAATACTTTCTACTCTATTCCTTTATTCTATTCTGTTCTTGATATAAATAAGTTTAGAATAAATATAAATATAGTCTACTCTATTTGGCCCAACCATTCAGTATCCTGGGTCCTGGAAGCGAGTCATTGGCTCAATAGTGAGATGTGGGTAAGAGCATCCTTCATAGTTAATGGAAAGTATCTTCTATAGAAACATGGAAACCATTCTAAATATGTGGGTAGCTTTCATTAGTTTACAACATGTTTGGTTTAGACATGGACCACGGTACTGTCCTCAAATTCACGTGTGCGTATCTATGTCTGTATGCGAGAGAGGCGGGTATAGATTTTAAAAGTGCCTAATGTTACCAGCGGACAGAATTAGTTGTCATATTTCCAAGTGAGAGCTCTGTTTGGGTATCTACCTCCCTGGTTAAAAAATAAGCACTTATTAAATTATAAGTCTTTGTGCTTATTTCTAGTATTGGCTTAATTTACAAGTCTGTTGAGATCCATTTATGAAATTCAAACCCACGGTCTCAATTACTGATGCTGTAATGACCTATCAGGTGACAAAATGGTTTGAAGACAGAATCAGTAAAATAAATTTGATAATGAAAAAAATTTATAGCACTAAATTAATTATTAATTTATTGGCTATCCCAAGCTGTGGAAAGAATGAATATTATCAGTAACCAAGAAATATTTCTCTACTTCACTTTTATATGTAGTGATATATCAAATCATCAATATAAACTGAACATCTTTAGCATATTTATATTCTGTCACTTGTGTATTATTTGTTACACATCAAAAGGAAATGCTTGAGGAAATAAGACACATCATAAAGAGTAACTATTTACAACTGACCATAGGTGTTAAATTTTTCTTTAACTGGTGATTTTTCTTGTTAAAACATTCATAAATCAGGGAAGCCTCAGTATTTCCTACATTCCTAACTCCCGTCTATGAGTATCTTGTTAGTATTGGATTGAAATTTGCATTTATACCATTTTTTTAAATTGCTAAAATTTTTATGATGTAAATAGATTGTTGGGCATAAGTAAATATGTTTTTTATAAACAAATATAAAGAATGATGACACTAAATGTATTAATGTCAATAATTTATGATTATTACAAATAGTGTCCATCAATTTTTTAACAAAGAAGGGAAGATTTGTACAAATTCATTCATTTATTCAGGGATTAATTTTTTCACTCATTTATTTAACAAGAATGAGTCAGAAACATGTCTGGGTACAAATTAACAATTGTGCCAAATCTTCATTTTTAGAATAGATTCACAAGTTAGTTTCTCATGGGGGATTTCATGAGATCTGATCAAATGTTATGTCAAGATCAGTGTTTTCACTGTGGGCTGCTACCTCTCACAATGCAATCATTTGGAATGCTTGTCAAAATGTAGATTTCTAACCAGGCATGGTGAGGCACGCCTGTAATCCCAGCACTCAGGAAGCTGAAGCAGGAGGATCACCACATGCTTGAGGCCATCCTGGGCTAATAGTGAGTTCAAGGTCAGTCTGAAATACAGAGCGAGACCATGTCTCAAACAAACAAACAAACAAATAAATAAGTTCTGTGTGTAGAACATAGAAATGTATAGTTTAATAGGTTCTCCAGACAATTCTTATAGATCTCAAGTTTAAATGTCGTTATTTTAGGTTGTCCTACCCTTAAGGCAATCCGTTCTGATCCCCTGTGATTCAATTTTGCATTCTTCTAATTTCTATACCAGTTCATTAATTTGAACAGGTTTCTTTTGCTTCCCTGAACCATCCTCCACCAAAGGAATAGACACAAACAGCTGGGGAGGTATAATATAACAATCTTAAAAGTAAGACCTTAGATTGTGAAATAAGACCTTACCCCTGACCTGCCCTTTTCCGTTCTATTCTGTTTCTTATAGTTGAAAGCTAACACCTTTATGTTTGCACTCCCCAAATTACCTGTGAGTTCCAAGTTACATCAGAATGAGTGATTCTCCATTTCTATTGGGACATATATCAGAATCACCTGTAGACCATATGCTCACCAAGCCAGAAGAATACTGAACATTTCAATTGTGCTGTATATAATATATGTATACATATATATACAAAAAAAAGAACTTTAGGAGATGAAACTTACCATGACTGAGATGAAAAATACACTGCATAGAATTAAGAAATCAAACACTAAAAAAGATTGGTCAACTAGAAGATAGGACAGTAATACCTTCCTACAGAAACACACAGGGAGTAAAGATCTAAAAAAATCAAGAAGCACTGGGACAATTTCAAGAATCCCTGCAACCTGGTGGGAAGAAGCCCTGAGTGTGAGTTAGCTTCAGTATTGCAGGGGAAGACTCAGAGGAGTTACTGGGGTGTGAGAACTTGAACTCTCTGGTGAAGAAGCTACACATGAATCACATACACACTGTCTCACTGAAAGATTTAATCTGTCTTCCCATCGGATATCGTATAGGTTTCAGTTTCCATTTGTTTCTTGATTTATTTAGTTGTGGGGGGTTATGTTTTGCTCTGTTATGGTTTTGTGTGTGTGTGCGTTTATTAGGTTTTTACTTTTGTATTTTTTTTTGTCTTTTGACTCTGATTTAATAGGTGTCTAGGTTCCCTCCCTCATCCCAGCTCCCTATCTAGCGTCTTTACCTCAAGCCCCCAGAGCAATACTATTACCAGATTTCTTTCTTCTATTTCCAAATACACCAATTCCTCTTCTCGTTTCTAATTTCCCATACTTAGCTCCCTGACAGCCACCATTTTCTTCTCTAGTGTTAACCCTCAATCCTCCTGTCCTAAACCTTTGGCTCTGTCATATCTTTCCTAGACTACCGTCCTCTCTATCAGCAGGTTCTGACAAGCACGTAGCTTCCCTCAATCACAAAGTCAACCTCCTTCCTCCCATATCTCGTGCTTGCCCCTGCAAATACCCTGTAAAAACTCAATACTAACCCTTCAACTCAACTAACAGTACACCAATAGCAGCAGCTCCCACATCAAACTTTTCTTCTCATCTGTCAACATCACCTCTACAAGTCTCCCTCCTAGTGTCTTACACTCCTCATCCAACCAGCTTCTATTCTCCTCCACCATTGTCGGGAATGCAAACAACCAATAGTACAACCATTAAGGAAATCAGTATTGAGGTTTCTCAAAGAATAAACTGAAATTAGAAATGCCATAACCCGACTACCCTCCTGCTTAAGTCTACATACTACAGTGATACATGAATGTCAATATTTGTAGCAGCACAATTTGTAATAGCTAAATCTTGGAAGCAGCATGTATACCCATCAATGGATGATGAATAAAGAAAATGTGATATTTATATATAATGCAACACTACTTGGCTATAAAGAATGACGCATTTGAGACATTTGTGGGAAAATAGGTGCACCTGGAAAATATAATGTTGAGTAAAATGAACCAGACACACAAGCTTAAATACCATGTGGTAGTTCTCATTTGAGTGAGTCAAAGTATAAAGAAAATGATAAATGATGGGTAGAAAGGAACAAGGGGATAGATCTCTTGCAATAGGGAACTAGTCCAAGGGAACAAGGAAAAGGGATGATGAGAAGGGGAAGCGGAAATAAGAATAAAGACAATCACATACAGGAACCTAATAACTTCAATTAACGTTAACACTATATGCCACAACATGAGCTAAGAGAAATAATGTCAATAAGAATGAAAAACAGGATAAGGGAATTGGGGGGGGTTAAGAAAAAGAAGAAACATGCTGTAATATGTACATGTAACCATCCCCCAAGACAGTTCTGAACTACATGGACTGCAAACATGTACAAATAAAATAAAATATTTTTAAAAAGAAAAAATATATATTCAAAGCATATTACCAACTCTTAAGACTCAATAATAAGAAATCATATGATCAATACGAGGAACATATTTGAACAGACAACTTCTGTTCAAAGATTTATGGTTAATGAAGACATAAAATAATGGTATAATTAGTCACCAGGACAGTGCAAATTAAAAGCACACCTGTTAGAATGATGAAAAATAACAAGACTGACCATACCAAGTGTTAGCAAGGGACATAGTAAACCACCTATTCTACTTCTAGAGAAATAAAATCACATGTCCGCAAATGTCCATAGCAGCTTTGTACAGTGCAACCCAAATGTTCAGCAAGAGGTGAGTGCATAAATGAAAGATACGTGTTGATGAAACACTACACATCCACAAAAGGGAATGAACTATTGCTAGATAGTATGTGTGATTCTCTAAGAAATTATTATACTGAGTGAAAGAAGCCAGATGAACAGAGTTCATCCTGTAGATTCCTATGTATATAATATTCTAGAAAATGCAAACTATTCTACAATAGCTTAAAGCAGGTCAGTGGTCTCCTGGGGACTAGAGGGAAGAGCATGAGGGAGAGTGTACAAAGGGGCACCGGGATACATTTAGGGTTGGTGAATTTGCTCCTTATCTTCTGTATGGTGATGCTTTTACAGGTATATACATATGTCAAATCTTACCAAATTATATACTTTAAATAGATCCAATTTATGACATATCAAGTATAAATACCATTAAAATAAAATTAATTCATTCATTAAAATAAAAATACTAAATCATAGGTACAGAACAGGAAAGCATCAGCATAAGTATTATTAACAACCTCTGGAACCTGAAACAAAAGATTAGTAGGGAAAATTTGGGTTGCTCATGCCAAATGGCGCCAGCTTTCAGTCTGAACTTTTTTCTCAAATTGTAATAAAGAACTGGGGCTGAAATATGTGTACTGTATCTTTTGTTTGCTTCCAATGCTATCCAAAAAGTGAGCATGTAGTACTTTGTAGCACTCCAAAGTTTTAAATGCTCCCTACTTTTATTTTGCTAATGGAATAATTTGGAAGCTCCCTGACCTTTTTCTCACAGTCTGGGGTTCTTCCAACCACATGTGTTCTGAAGGAATGTGAACCTGTCTTTGCCTGAGAGAAAAAGGGAAAGCTGTAATACTCTCCAAAAGTCCTCAGAGTCTATAAGTCTGGTCAAGCTATGAAAATAATTGAGGTTGCAATGGAGTATTAAAGCAAGTAATTTTACACTGGGCAATACCTACATGCATTGTCCTTGATTTCTAACCGTCCTGTTTCCATGCACCTGCTTCTTCAGGGCAAGTTTGTCTTAGTCCAACTTCTATTCATGGCTCTCTGCCTCCTTAAGAGGACTTCCCACCAACGCGGCAACAACAAAAACCTGAATCATTCCCACCCACTCCTCAGATCTTAGGACTGTCAAAACTAAATTCCATTTTAATGACTATTACTTGTGGAATTCTTCCATTCATCCTACAAATATTGGTTGTACGTTTACTATGTTTTCCCATGTTGAGTTAAACACACACATTCTCAGACGTCATGGATGTTGGAGACTGAAAAATAAAGTAGAGGGAAAGAATATTTATAGAATTAGAAATATTACTTTGAATAGGCAGGATTTAAAAAGAGGAAAGACAAAATCTACATTAACCTCATGACTAGTTTAAATGTATTCAGGGGCCTGATAGCCGGAGAGCAGTCTATTGTGTAAGCCTGAGGACACGCAACTCGCTCTACCAGTCTCTAGCACTCCAGCATTCCAACACAAGACTTTTCTTCTAATCTCTTATTTGTGCCCTTTGACACCGTCAAGGTGTGAGGCACTAAGCTGCTTCCTAGCAGACTGTCTAACCCTCGCTGCAGCACAAGAGTATCCTTGGCACTTACTGCTTAATACTAGGACTCTATTGCTGAGTCGTGGCTGAAACTGAGTCAGAAAGCATACATTTTAAAATTCTGTCAGAGAATTAGAGAATATTGACATTTTACAGCAGGAAAGAGCCAAGACGATCATGTAATTCAGGTGGAAAACAGGTTTTATCTCTCCTTCTAAATTCAGATAGCTGGTAGTGACTGCCTGGAATGAGAATGAACCCTGGCAGCCCGACTCAAGTGACTAAGAATGGAATGAGACATGCTAGAGGCCAGCCCAGGGCAAGGGACGGGGCAATGACAAACTGTCTGCTGATGTCCCCTGCAATCCAGCCATTTCAGGATGCAGACACAGCGCCCAGAAGGAGACAACAAATGGTTTCCATTGTACAGTCAATGGCTCCCTGTTAACTACAAAATCAGGCTTAAACTTCTTAACTGGCAATCAGGAGGACATTATTTGGTTCTAATTTATATGTCCAGCCTTATCTTCTGCTGCTTGCTTAACCCTCCACCTATTTTCAGTTCAGTGACAACTCACCACTTATCTCTCCTTAAACCTACAATGAACTTCCATATCTTTATGATTTTTATTCGTTTAAGGTACTTCACTCTACTCGGAATGGTCTGCACCCATTTTCCTCATTAAAATGCCACCTTCTTCATGAAACCTTCTTGAGGTCCACAGCTCCGTCTGTTTTCCCACCACGCTTAGTGACAGCTGCATCACACGACTCACACCTTCTACCCAGTACTACGGCAAGGTGTGTGTGTGTGTTTGTAACATCCTCTATGACAGAGACTGCCGCACATCTCCCAGGTTCTCTTTGCCACTTCCTCTGCAGTGGTAAAATCCCAGATGTTTAGCTGAACACACTGATGCGAGGCTAAGACAATATTTCCACTCCTTCCTTCTACCTTGATGTGAATGACTAAGTTCTGACCAATGCGATCTAAGTGTGTCATGTGAGACCCCTAGGAAATACCCTCAAAGGGAGGCCTCTTCTCTCTTCCTTGTCTTCATCCTTCTCCCTGGCAGGAATTCTTATGAATGAAGATGGTAGAATAACTGGTTAAGAGTTTCTAGACAAGTCCAGGCTTTGTTCAACCTAAGAGAAAAGTAATGTCCCTCCTTTTTAAGCCATTATTTTGAACTTCTGTCTCTCACAATCAAATTATAACTTTTTTACTCTTCCATCTTTCCCTTACGTCCAACCCCATTCCACATACTGGAAATAAGCAACTCAAAGATGTGAGTTCCAAGAGATGTGGAAAGCTCAATAGCCAACAGCAACCAGGCAGATGACGTCAGCGTGTGACTGGTGTGGGTTTGGGAAGGACCACGACCACGGAGTGTGAGCTTCACGTCAAAAGGAAGCTGTACAAACCAAACACATTATCTAGCTTGATGCTTTGCACATGTTACATGAACTAACAAAGCTTTTTCGGGACGACTTTTTTTCTCATTTGAACATCCACAATACTATATTATTTTAACCTCTTTCTACCTTACATTACAATAATTTAAAAGCTCACCTTATACTCCTATTTTTTTCAACTCCTTGAGGTCAGGGAACAAGTTCTTTTGAAACTTGTGTCCTTCAGGGCATCTTTGGTGCCAGGAAGCATTTTCTGGATGTCTTTCTTCCTTGCTGATAAAGGTGAGCAAAATGACTCACAAAACACACTCAGAAAACGACTTCTACTCCGTATTCATTTTCCTCCCTAGCCCAGACAGGTCCAGTTGCTCTAGGTGGTACCGCTTTGTCTGATTTCCTCCCAGTTGCTGATAAACAGCAAGCATGTGGATAAGTAGCTGGGGATGTAGATGCTGCAGCTCGCAAAGCTGAGGCTTAGTGCTGATGTAGGTCAGCCAGTCCCAGCGTTATCCCGCGCAAACCCTGCTTGTCTCTTCTAGTTGTTAAACAAAGTAAAAACCCACCTGCTCAGCCTGAGCAACTGTTTTCAATCAATAATTAAGTAACTTTAAGGTCCCGATCTATACAAACTTATCAATATTTTCACTGAAAAGGAATCAATATAGAAAGAGGGAAGCATCCAAGTAAACACTTTTAATGGCCATGTTTTGGCTGTGAGAAGTAAATGAATTGATTAAATGAGTGGCAGGTATTGGCCTGCCAATGTAATTCTCCTCCTGCTTTCATAAACATTCCCACCGACCAAGTTTAACACTCTCCCTTGGTGTTACGTTACCTTGATAAAGATCTGTTCTGAATGTTCTACTCAAGAGGGGGCATTTCCTTATATGAAAGGGGAGAAAGTTTCCAAGTTAATAATTATCAATAACTAACCACATCAAGACATTGTGTTAGTGCTTCGCCTGAATCATTGAATACTGACAAAACTCTAAGAGGAGCTAGGCATCACTGTTAATTTCCGCTTTTACAGACGAAGGGCCAATAACTTTCAAAATGTTAAATACTCGTCCCCATTCACAGCAGCCAGTAGGAGTTATGGCCAGTAATTTCACCTTGCTTATGTACCTTTACCAAATTCAGTGTATTTCACTGTGTGATAATGTGTCCAATCTGGCCCTCTGGCCACTGCGGGCCCTGCTGCTGGTGCTCTGCAGGACCGGGTACAGTGATGGAGTTTGGGTCTCAGTGGGGACAGCCATAATGTAAAACAAGTCATCTTTTTGGACACCATTCACAATTATTTCCCCTTTGACAAATTGCTGTCATCACACAGCACATTGGTGGAGATTTATCTTCAGTACACACGCGAGTCATTGGCTCTGTAAACTGAATGAGTGTGGGTTAAAAA
The DNA here is from genome assembly GCA_004026905.1 of Hystrix cristata. NCBI lineage: Eukaryota > Metazoa > Chordata > Mammalia > Rodentia > Hystricidae > Hystrix > Hystrix cristata. The sequence goes on along the minus strand of PVJO010004225.1, from coordinate 91,771 downwards.
TCCCAGCTCCGCTATTTCCTGGCTGTATAATGTTGGGTGTGTTTATTCTCTCTAGACTTTGTGTGTTTTCATACTGGGGGTAATAGGTAAATTGTGAGGATTAAATGAGATTATCCACGTAGAGCACAGTGTGGCACTTATTTCTTGCTGTCTTTTGAGAGAGATTTTAATTTTGCAAAGCTTACTTAGAAACAAATCTGAAGAAGAAAAGAGGAATGTATAAGTGGGTTTGTGTCGCTACACCAAATACCACAGACTGGGGGAATTTATAAGCAATAGAAATTATTTCTTCTCACCGTTCTGGAGGCAGAGAGTGCGAGATCAAGGCGCCCACAGGTCTAGTGTCTGTGGAAGATGTGGTCTCTGCTCCAAGATGGTGTCTTAAAACGGGATCTTCTGGAGGGAGAAACGCTGTGTCCTCGCATTGCAGAAATGATTTGTTTAAAAGGCCCTCTATGAAGCTCTTCTATGAGGCCACCTAATCCCATTGAGGGTGGAGCCCTCAGAACTCAAGCATCTCCCAAAGGCCACCCCTTACAACACTGCTGAGATGAGAATTAAATTTCGATAGGAATTTTAGAAGGAACGAAAACATTCAAACTATAGCAAGGAGTTTAGGGTGAAGTCGAAAATTAAACACGCCTCTGAAACACTGCTGCGGGTGTGCATAACTGCCTTGCCGCTGGCTGCAAGGATCGGGCACAGGCTTCCAGCCACGCTAGATCACTGCCGCATTTTGGCATCAATGCAATCTCCCATGATGACCGCTTCAAAGACATTTGCAGGTTTGAATTTCTGGTTAAACTCACACTTCATATGCAATAAATTGGTGAATCTCAAGGACATAATGTTCAATGAAAGAACCTCCCCCTCAATAAGAGTTTATACTGTATACTTCTACTTATATGATATTCAATGAGAAGCCAAACTAATCTATGGTGAGAGATGCCAAAACAGATGTACCGCTCCAAAAGTAGCATCAAGTGAAACAGGTTAGGAGAGTTTTCTGAGATTCTTGAGATATTCTCTATCTTTCATTCTATTCTGTATCTTAATTCTGTTCTATATCATAAATGGATGGAGGCCATAAACATCTACACACATAAGAGTTTATTGAGATGGATATGTAAGATTAAGCTTTTCACTGTATTCATGTCCTGCAGCAATAAAGTTTTGGGGGGTGTCATACTTTGTTTTTGTCATTCACCTGAGTGGGCCTTCTCTTACCTCCCTGACCCCACCACACCCCTGAGACTGAGCTGGGCTGATGGGAAATATTCACCTTGAGACTAAAAACTGTGGGCTCTGCTGCAGAAGATGTTCATCCAGTCTATTTCTGCTAAAATAGTGACAATCTTAACGTTAGAATTTATTTGTAAATCAGATTTCATATTTGTAAAACAGAAATGACATTCTTCATCAAACCGCCGTTTTAAGGTCATAAATGTGCATGTGTACTCATTTCTGTGGATACAGACTTGCAAACTATCTTCTTTTGTACCTTGAAAAAACCTTCTAAATGTACATTTCATCAGCGTCTATCAATTGAACCATAAATATCAAAGGCCGGGTCTGCATATGTAACATCTAAGTAACAGTAAGCTAGAGACCATAGCATTGGAAAGGGTCTTAGCAGTAGAGAAATCCTTTCCCTGTCAGAAATCCTTTCCATAGTATCTCTGACTGAGGCCCATAAAATTACAATGAAGTTTAATTAAGACACCTAGAGAGTCTATCTAGTTTGCTCCTGGGTTATTGGAGGATGTGAGAGGCTGAAGGGTGGGTATGGGCCAAGAAAACAGAAGAGCTGCCAAATAGCTTTTATGTGTAATCAATACAGAACAATTCAACAGCAATAAGAATTGCTACATCTCCCCTTGGGCTCTCTGCCTTGTCTTCTGAAACAAGCCACATTAAATTTAGAGCCATTCAGTGCTTGGATTGTTGGAAATAGGCACGTCAGAGAAATGCAAACGTTGTGCTGGCATTTTAGGTCCACTCTGCCCTTCAGCAGCAATGGAAATCTTACCTCCCATTACAGCTGCCCGGGTCACCAAGGAGCCTCAGCCGCCCTCAGCTGTTGGGAGCTACTGTACACGCTTTCTTTCTTGGTAAATATTTTTTTCAAAGGTTTACGTTTTTTGTAAGAATAAATACACATTCTCATCTGTAAAGGTTGAAACTCCCCTTTTCCGTCTCTCGCTTTCTCTGCCCTTTGTGGAACTGGCTCTCCCCTGCAGAGCGCAGCTGAGAAGAGTTCACTTATGCTTTGAGAAAAGGACCGCCATGCGGCAGAAGGGAAATCTCAAACTACAAAAGTGACCTGAAAATTGCACAAAGCACTTACTAGCTGCTGATGGGTCCCAGGCATGAATAATTATTTTTCCACAAGTTCTGGAAGTTAGATAATTAATGCTTGGGAGGGTGCAAAAGACACATTTTAGAAGAAAATAGATTATTTCTACATTTCCAATCTATGTGGTCACATTTAAAGTACTTCCTATTGTAAGTTTCTTATAAAGAGAAAACAACCTGGTTAATATTTATGTAGCAAAACACAACAATTGATAATGCATATCGGTTTTAAGCAAATCTCATATTTTGTTCTTGTTACAAAGCTAGCTAGAGCAGTCACTAGAAAAATAGAAAGGTAACTAAATCTTTAGAGAGAAACCAGATTGAGATGTATATTAAAGCAGAACAGCTCTTTCTCCCCAAATTATGTATGAAATATCTGCCTGGAATACTTCATCACTCTCTCATCCTAATTGAATACTCAGGGCCCAAAAGCTCTGAAAACAGGTCAGTGTTGCTTCTGTTATATAAATATAAGGAAAAAAATCATACAGCATAGAAGAAAGAAGGAAAACTAACATCTCCCATGTCCTCACCAAGAATAAGGCATCCTGCTAGGATAATAGCCACACCAACCTTCTAAGATGTTCTGAGAATTAAATTACACAATGAGTATAAAGAACATAACACATCGGCCTGGTATTTAGCAGAACTTTATATACCTGTTTATACTGAATAATACATGTGTGTGCATGTGTGTGCAGTTATTTTTTCTTTTAAAGAAAACTTTCTATTTAACATCAAAATATTTTTACAATTTCTTTTGCTAGTATTAATTAGCAAAAACTCTGAAACATTAGGAAGATAAAAAGGAAAAAGTAAACATCTCCTAAAGTCAGCCACCATCAACACTTGGCTGAAAATTTTTCAATACCTTTCTTATATACACATGCATCATGTGCATGTGCACGCGTGGACACACACGCGCACACACATACATTTACATAAGTAGCATCATACTGGCTGGAGATTTTACAATCTGCCTTTTGAATTCAACAATATGCCCTCGTGTTTGTAAGGTAGATGTTATTATTTCTATTTGAGGGGAGTTGGGAAATCCAGCACTCAGAGAAGTTTTGTACACTTTCCCAAGGTCAATCATTTTGGTACGAAAGGAGTCAAAATTCTAATCTTAATCCGCTCCAAACTCACGTTCTTTCCACACAAAGAAGAAACATATAGCAGTCCATAGTAATTACAAATTTCCCTTCAGAAAAGTTCAGCTGTGCACAACTTTAGTCCTATAAACCTTTCAGCAACTTTCTTCCAGTACAAACAAATGGCAAGCCAGTCCTGTTGGGAGTAATTTTGAAAAGAGCAAACGGGGCTCGAGAATAGAAAGGGGAGATAAAACAGATGACAAAGAAAAAGAAGATTTTGCACTGCAACCCTGGGAAAGATAGGGGAAGAGGAGGAGAGAGCATTCCCGTCTTAGAGCCGCACCTCTACCCAAGGAAGCAACGCACTCAGGACACACGGTGGAGCCGGCGAGAAGACGCCACACGCCGACCTAAGTGATGTCACGCCGAGTCCGTTCGGGGAGAGAATGGTACTGGACACAGCACGTCCTCAGCGAGGAAGGACAGAGTTCTCCGAAGCCTTTGCTGTCACAGGCAGCCTGGACGCTCCTGCTCTGACTACCACGAGGACAGGTGATGCATCCGAGAGCACACCCAGCATAAAATAAAACGACATCGAACATTTGCTCAGAGGATGAGAAAGACACACACACACAATTATACAGTTGTTACCATGCATATTTCCTTTAATTAATATTTATCTTTACCTTTAAAACTGCTTATTAGCATGCACAGGGAAGCAAAACAAATTGATAGCCATCTTATTGAAATGGTGGGGAAGAGAGAGTCTGAAAAATTTCAGTGAAGCTTAATAAGGCAAATGAAATAAACGTATGTATTGTTACTCATTATTTTAGGGGTGTCATTGATCAGCTGTATTTAGTGTTGACTTTTATGGTTTAATTTCTTTACTAGAAAGGTATTTGCCAGAGCTTTTATATATATTTCTGTTGTCTTAATAATTCTGTTTTCTCCCTTGAGGTTTATATTTCCCCAAATGTGATTTCCCTCATCACAAGCATTTCCTAAAATACAAAGCTCCACATTTGATGAGGTTCTAGTAAGCAGTAAAATATAATTTATCCCGACTCCATTCATTTGGAATTTATAATAATTACATGATTTATTTGAAATTTACACTAACTATAATTTCAAAAAGATAAATAAACCAAGTATGGTGACAAATGCCTGTAATCCCAGTATTGTGGGAGGCTGAGGCAGGAGAATCCCAAATTCATGTCCAGCCAGAGGAATTTAGTGACTTAGGAAGACCCTGCCTCAAAATAAAAAAGGGATGGGGATATAGCTCAGTTTGAGGAACCTGTTTCAATTACCAATAAAGCCAAAAGAAAAAGCAAATAATAAATTCGTATCATAAATAAGCTTGGAAAGGGCACAATTCTGGTCCATTAGAGGCATAAAGAAGTATTACCGAATGAACATTGTTGCTCAGATACTGTACTATTCTTGGAGCCTTTGGCGATGGCTGCTCCTGACATGGTTGAGCTTCTGCTGTATATCAGGATAGTCTGGATCAGAACTCTACCTGACGACACTGGCTATAAGCTTCAGCTACTTTACGCAGACCTGGCTTCAGGGGCGTGCAAAGCTGTGCTTGTGCTCGGTTTAATGCCCTGCTGTCACTGCATTGGAGTTCTTAAAGATTTTATTCTTCATCTTGTATTTTGTAAGACAAACCCAATGGGACCATGACACTTGGGTGCAAGTGGAGGAGTTAGGCTCGGTATGCAAGCTCTCCTTTCCTTGACTCTTGCACACAGTACACAGTGGCCCATGAGCACAGAATTCCAGTGAATGTAACATATGCGTGAGTTTAGTGAGACTCAAAACAAACACAGGGTGTGTCCTGTCTATATCTAAGAAGTGGTGAATGCAGTGAACGCTTCTGCTGAGTGCCATCCAACAGAAAAGCAGGCTTGTAAAAACATTCAGAGCTGTCCTCATCCACCTTACTCAGTGTATCTGGCACTGTGCAATTTCTGGCTCCTCTCTAAAATCAAAATGACAATAAAGGTTAAATGTTTTGAATCAATTCAGGACATCGAAGCAGCCATGCAGCACAGCACAAAAGAGGATTTCCAGAACTCCTTCAGAAAGTGGCAAGAATAGTAGGATACTTGTGTTCAAAGTGAAGAGAAGTATCTTGAGGGGGATTAATGGCAGTGTGTTTTACTGTGATACATTCTTTTATTCAAATACAAACCATATATTTTGATCACCCCCTACATCCTGAAGAGGCCATACTTGCTGTTTGAACCAGCAGTCATTTTGAATGCAGAAAAAAGATGGTGGCATTCTAAGAAACACAAATAACCAAGGAACTCTATTAGATGTTTTCCTACTTCCCTGTACAAGCCACTTGTATTGAAAGTGATGATACAGATGGAAAGATAAAGATAGGCCAATCTACAACTCCTTTTGCTTTCACTTCTTCCCTATTCCAAGCCTGAGGTGCTAAAGTATTGTTAGAATGTGCTCATATCCAAAACTACGCAAATCAAAACAGTTGAGTTAATTTAGTGCTGAGTTTCCACTGTTCTCTTAAGAACAAGATATACATGTATGAATGAACTATGAAATGCAAATTGCATAATTTCAATCATTCTGCAAATACATTAAATGCTCTTATATTTGCAATGAAACAGACATTGCACGATATAATGATGAACAATAATAGTCGTACTAATAATATAAATTTTTAATTTTTTCTTTACTCAGAATTACATTAAATACAAAAAAGCACTATGACAAACAGAAAGATTGCAGAAAAAAGAAAAGGATATTATATTTTGATAACTTTAACACCTCTTTCCTGCTTTGTTTTTTGTTGTTGTTGTTTGTTTGGTTGGTTTTGGTTTTTTATTTGGTTTCCTTTGCTTTCATGAGACCAGGTCTATATGTAACCCAGGTTGGCCTCACACGTGCCAGGATAATAGGTATGTAGGCGCACACCACTACGCCCAGCTTCTCTCCTGATTTTTAGCAAGTGGCCCATATTTCAATTTTGTACTGAGTCCCACAGTCCTGGTGGCGAGCTCTGACTATATTCAATGGAGAGTAAAGATAATTTCCTTACTACTTTTCACTGACTCACTGATCCTTCATCTGGTAAGCACTGTGCATCCGTTATGTGTGAGGAACATGTGAAGCACTAGGAATCAGGGAGGAACAACAAGCATGTTCTCTAGCCCCCAGACTACATAATCTAACTTTCTTTTTTTTTTAATTTTTATTTTTACCAAGAACAGGTAGTGGTACATTGTATACATAATGATCATAATCAACATGGTTATTTTGTACCTGTACATGATGTATCTTGGTTTTTCCCCCTCTTCCCCTCCCCTCCCTTCCATTCCCCCACCCCTCTCTATTTGCAGCAGGTTTATTTACATTTTTCCATTTTTTTCCCTTTCATCTTACTTTTCTTTTAACTTTCCTTCTTTATCCCCCTTTTCCCTATCTACTTCTTCTCTCTTTTGAATACTATCTCTTGTTTTTTACATAATATTTATTATACCCCTTTGTCCTTATTTACACTTATGGTTTCTCGTATCAGAGAAACAATTTGATGTGTACTCATGAGTGTCTGATTTATTTCACTTAACAGTATGTTCTCAAGGAACATCCATTTACATACAAATGACTCTAGTTTATCCTTTTTTATGGTGGTGTAATACTCCATTGTGTAGAAAAACCACCTTTTCTTTAGCCATTCGTCAGTTGTTGGGCATTTAGGTTGTTTCCAAGACTTGGCTATTACAAATTGTGCTGCTATGAACATGGTTATGCATATATCACTGTGATATGATGGTTTTAATTCTTCTGGGAAGATCCCCAGTAGGGGAATAGCTGGGTCAAATGGAACCTCTAGTTGTAGTTTTCTGAGGAATCTCCATGCTGATTTCCCCAGTGGTTGGACCAGTCTACACAATCTAACTTTCTTACCTGAAATAAGCGATGTTTCATGCTCCAGTGTCCTCCAATTCAGATGATAATTTCCCTACAATGTTCAACTTAGTGATGTTTCCTTTCCTGTTATTTGCAGTGAGGATGTCTTCTTATGACTATGATTCAACTTCATCTGAGGAGCAAGTTGGTTTCTTGTGATAATCGTCAGCCTCATAAAATATTGGGTCTGCGGTGAGAGTTCACCAAGAAAGTACAGTCTGAATCTCATCAGAGTCCTCACCTTTGCCTAAATCTGTGCCTTATTTTCACCAGTTTTGGTGTCCCTATCTGACACACAGGAGTGGTTGGTCTCATTCCTATTGAGTTTATGACAGTGCCGTAATCGTTGAAGAGCTGTACAACTTTAGAAGCCTTCTTAGCCGAAGAGTCTGTGTACACTGTGTAGGTGTCAACATTTGTGGTATCTAACAGAGACATAAAGTGCCAACTTGCAAAGAGAGTGCAGTATGGTCCACAGACCTGAGATGTGCAACAAGGGGAGAGGAAGGCCCAGAAACCCAGGAGACAGGTGAGCCAGCACCAGTAGAGGAATGGTTCTCTAGGGCCACACTCCAGCCATTATTCAAAAGCTCGGGGTACCTGCTGAGAGGGTGTAGGCCAAGCCAATCTGTAGGGCTAGTGGCCACCCATTGGGTCTAACTGCACTGTATGGTTACCAAGCCCAATCCCACACACTGTCTTTAGAATATAGTTAACCAAGGTGAGAATGTCCCTGGTGACGGGCCTCAGAAATCACTGCAGAGTTCAGGGGCAGATTCGGATCTCAGGAGGGGATAAACATGCCATCACGAAGGTTTGTTCATGCAGAGCATTGTTCTCACCCTCACCAAACCTGGCCCTGCAGGAAATTGTGCTCTAGCACCAAAATGAGAAACTAAAAATCAAAGGTCTAGACTCAGTTTCCCCGCTAATTAGCCTAAATGCCCTTGACAAGTCACTTCCTTTCTAAACCCAATTTCTTCATTATTAAGTGACAGATCATTTCCTACATTACCTGAATCTCAAACGTGATTTTTTTTCTGTATCTTTCATCTGCTATTTCCTCCAGTCGATTCTTTCTGAAAACATGCCCCTCTGTTCAGAGGTCAGGGACCAAGTACCTTTTGTCCTTGAATCCCCACTGTGTAGCACGCTGCCCGGTACACGGTAGGTACTCTAGAAATACATTTTGCATAAATATTTCTTTGGAAAATCTCTCTGAATGGATGTTGCTTTTTATTATGTCTTCCCAGAGAAAAGAGGCAGAAATCTACAGTAGCATAATAAGAGCAGGAAAGCATTCTAATAGTTGATGACACAGAATACATTAAAGCAATGCTCAGTCACCATACATTAAGTCTTTTTAATACAGCTTTTAAACAGCTTTTCTTATTAGCCAAATGAAATACAGTAATCCTTTAACTCTCCTGTGTCAGATTATCAGCTATTTCAAGTAAGTGTTAACATTTCTGTCACCGGCAAAAGTGAATTATGTTTTCCTTCCCAAGCTTGCATCAACATGCCCAACAAGCGGGCACACACGCCTCTCTAATGGGACAGCGTGAGGTGCGGCTGCTTGGTGATTAGGAAGCCACCGACGCCTGGGGGAGGGGCGGGCAGGCCTACCCTGCGCTAGAGCAAGGCCAAGTGCCTCTGCAAGCCGAGAGAACGAATGAATCGCCGTGTCATCCTGGGTGAACGATAGGACACCTTCAACCTCTCCGGCTTCGTTCTATAAATAGCCTGCACAGAAAATTCTAGAGGCTGCTATCCCTTGTCATTTCTGTGCCAGGGATGCCAACAATACAGAAGATACTGATTACTTTGTGCCCAAATTCTCATTCTTTAGAAATCTGGAAAAACCTCTTCATCAGAAAAATTAGATCTGGCGACAGAAGTCCTTATTTTGTAAACCAGTTGATCATAACGTATCAGCAAGGTATTAAGGAAAAGATGCAATTGAAAAGCAAAATTTTTAGCATGTGAATACGATCAGCTTTCCTTCCTGTTTCTTGTCCCTCTGACCACCTGGCCATCCTGTGAGCCACGCCGCTGTGGCCAACCAGGTCGTACCCTCCTCCTCCTTCTGCTGGGAGCAACCTCCCCGTCTCGCCTACCCCGATGACCACTCTGCAAGAGCTGAAGAAACTTCAGCTAGACTGAGGCTACATGTTGCCTGGGAAAGAGGAACATGGTGGAGAGAGCTGGGTCCATTTCTCAGCACCACCCTGAGTACTTTCCTGATCTTGATCTTTCAGACCTCAGTTTCCTCCTCTTTAGAAGGGGAGACTGTTGCTCCTCTCCCAGACTCCTCATGAGGATTAAAGAGTGCCCAGCGTCTGGCACATCACCCCTTGACCCGCGTGTTGGTGCTGTCTTGAGTCTAAATTTTTCTGACATCTCTGGGATATCTATATAAAAGCATGAGAAATCCGAAATCGGAGCCTGAACTCTTTGCCTTTTCTTCCTTTATCCCCATAAGTTAGTAGAATTTTACACTTATCAGCATTTTTACCCCCTTGTTTCTATTATATACATTTCATAAAGTGCGTGGTGAAAAGAATTATCTTCCTGTCTTATCTTTTGGGCCTTCTCCTTGGATTAACCTCTGTTTAAAAACACTGGAAGCTAAATGTGAGTGGAAAATGTGAAGTTCACAAAACTCGAGCATAGGTCAGTGTTTAGGAACCAAAGTCTTGCTTTGTTGATACCTACAGAAAATTCCTCGGCTATCAAGAGCTACGCTCCAGTGCTTGCTACATCACAAGATTGCTTGTGATCCTCTGACCTCTTGATCAATTGCTCGTCTATCATCTAACACCCTCTGCTAAGCAAAGAGCAAGGTATCCCTAAGAGTAGTCATTAATTATTAATGTGCATTAATAATACATTGCGTTACCCTTTTGCTGGAGTGCTGGCTTTTGGATATAGTCAAGTTTTATAAATTGTTGTCGATCTGAATAAGGCAGTTGCAATAAGCATGCCATTTTTCAATAAATCATTGCAATCTGGCTCAGTTCGCCCCAGATACTCTTTGGTCAATTGTCTGGGGAAGAAATGTCTGTAGTGGAGATTTGAGTGTTTTCGTTCATTCCAATTCTATCCCACCTTTCTCTCTGGGAATAGCACCCATATTTTCTGGAATACTTAAGTTTAGCCCATAGAGATCAAATAAGCAAGCTGACTCTTCCTCTGTCCCCAGAGGTGAGCGTGCAACCCAGACCTGGCCGACCAGTGTGCAGCATCCCTCTGGTTCGGGGATGAAGGTGTACACAATTGTGACTTATCCTGAGATTTTTCCCACTGCACTTGTTCCCTCATCCAAATGGTGGGGGGCACAGTTGAGGTGACATAGTTTATCTGGTCTCATGTTAGCAAGATTGACAGGCAGGCAAGTAAGTAGCATAAGCCTTACCTTAAAACTATGAAGAATAATTCCTAGAAAATCACTTTAGGATTGTAAAAGTAATTAGAAATTACCTCAAGGTGTGATTTTTGAATTTAGAAATGCAGAATTGAATGAGAGAGTGATGGATAATTTCTCATGATGTGAATAGACCTATGAAATATGTATTTTTCTTCTCCTCTCTTGTGTCAACTCATTTGGTATTTCAGTTTGTATAATAGTTAAAACTCCTGGCAGAGCAGAAGCAGTAATTGCAAACAGCTGTAAAGTATTACTTATCTTGCTGATCAAAATGACTTCCAGCTAAATAAACCATGAAAAAAGCTTTTCCACCCACAGAGAAGTGAAGTGTAAATGATATATAGACTCCTCCGTGAAGAGATCAACAGATTGCATTTTCCTATAACTATGATTTTATATAGCCACAGTCACTTTCAAAAATTGCTTAAAAACTTGACTAAGTTCAGGAGAGAGAACGGGCATAACAGCATTTACATGACAGTAGGGATCCTGAGAAATACCTGAATGTAGGACGCTTTTATTTTTTTTTTTTATTTTAAACCAAGAACATGTATTGGTACATTTTACATACAATGGTCACATTCATCACATTTATTCTGTACCTATACGTGATGCATCTTGGTTCTCCCCCCCCGTTCTCTCCCTTCCTATTTACAGCAGGTTTATTCATCATTTTCCATATTTTCCCTTTCCCTTTTCTTTCCTTTGTTGCCTTTCTGCTTTTCCCCTTCTTTCTTTCTAGTACTCCTCTCCTCTGCACACCATCCTCCTTTTATATAATATTTATTACACCTCTTTGTCCTTATTTACAGTTATGGTTTCTCATATCAGAGAGACAATTCAATGTGTGCTCATGAGGGTCCGATTTATCTCACTTAAGAGTATGTTCTCAAGAAACATCCATTTATATATGAATGACTCTAGTTTATCCTTTTTTATGGCAGTGTAGTACTCCATTGTGTAGAAAAACCACATTTTCTTTAACCATTCATTGGTTGTTGGACATTTAGGTTGTTTCCAAGACTTAGCTATTACAAATTGTGTTGCTATGAACATGGTAGTGCATACATCCCTGTGGTATGACAGTTTTAATTCTTCTGGGAAGATCCCCAGTAGGGGAATAGCTGGGTCAAATGGAACCTCCAGTTGTAGTTTTTTGAGGAATCTCCATATTGATTTCCACAGTGGCTGGACCAGTCTACATTCCCACCAACAGTGGAGGAGTGTTCCTTTTTCCCCACAGCCCCACCAGCATTTGTTATTGGTTGATTTTTCCACATACGCGGTTCTTTCTGGAGTGAGGTGGGATCTTAACGTTGTTTTGATTTGCGTCTCTCAGATGATTAGTGATGTTGAACATTTTTTCATATATTTATTTGCCATTTTTATTTCTTCATGTGAGAAATGTTTATTTATTTCAGTTGCCCATTTTTGGATTGGGTCTTTAAATTTGGGAGGTTTAATTTTTTTGAGTTCTTTGTACATTCTAGATGTTAGACCTTTGATGGATAGCTAGCAAAAATTTTTTCCCAGTCTGTGGGTTTTTGCCCTACTCTATTGGTGATTTCTTTTGCAGTGCAAAAGCTTTTTAATAGCATGTGGTCCCAAGCACTGATTCTTTGTATTGTTTCCCGTGCAATCTAGGTTCTGTTCATAAATTTTTTTCCTACCCCTATGTCTTCGAGGGTTCTTCCTATTCTATTCTACAGTAAATTTAATGTTTCTGTTTTAATGTTTAGATCTTTGATCCACTTTGATTTGAGTTTAGTACATGGTGAGAGACATATATCTAGTTTTAATTTTCGACATATGGTTAGCCAGTTTTTCCAGCACCATTTGTTAAATAGGCTATCCTTCTTCCAGTGAGGGTGTTTGGCTTCTTTGTCAAAGATGAGGTATTTGAGTGTGTTTGGGGTTGTTTCTGTATCCTCCAATCTATTCCATTGCTCCTCAGATCTGTCTTTTTGCCAGTACCATGCTGTTTTTAATACTGTAGCTTTATAGTATAGTTTTATGTCGGGGACTGTGATGCCCCCTGCTTTTCCCCTGTTGCTTAGGATCATTTTTGCTATTCTTGGTCTCTTCTGGTTCCAGATGAAATTCATGATTGTGTAGGACGCTCTTAGAACTGTCTTGCTTCTCTTAGACTTTCTACCTTGAAAACAATTTGCAAGGTAGCTTTATTCCTGTTTACTTTAGACATTGCTCTGTCTGTATTGCTCTTCTGAGGTCCTGAATCTGAGGGACACTAGCTAGACGTTCCTAGCTTGGTCTTCCCATCAGTCTGAAGGCTCACAGAAACACAGTGGTGGTGGCATTGGTACTGTTGATGCTTCTACAGTAAACACCTGACGCTGACAGTCTCTGTTCTGATGGAAGAACAATCAGGTTTTGGAGTCACAGAGTGTCAGCTCTGATGTCACTCTAGCAGGTTGTCCAACCTTCACTGTGAGCTCCACGTGATTCTCTTAAATTAGGAGATTTGTGGGCTCTATTCACCAAATTATAAAAGCTAAAACACTCTTCCCCACCTCACACATAGATCGTTGTTCCTTTCCAAAAATCAAGACTCATATGTAAATTGCTCCAAAACCTTTTTCCTCTTATCTTTGAGCATCACTAGGTCACCCCCATTAATGTACGTCACATCCATCCTCTGCCATTGCTTCAACCCCACCCTAAGAACTGCTCTTCACTTCTATCTGCCCTGATTCTCCGCACCCCATTTAACTCCTCATTATAGCCTAAGGGCTTTTTATACTGTTACTTAATTGGGACACTCAATCTTTATTCAGCTTTGGTTCTTTTCTTTGAAAGTTTTGGATATATCAGAATGTCACCTCAACATTAATAAGTTCAAAGAAACTTTGTTCGTCTTCCTGCCAAAGTCAGCTCCTCCTTACAACTGCACTGTCTTATCAATTCCACCACTCTTTGCCCTACTGTGTAGGGAGAACTTCTTTGGCATGAAATGAAAATGCTCAAAAAATATTTGTTGAATGAATGAATGATCATAGACTACAACCTTGAAATAAGATTGGTTACTACGTAGGTGCAGGTTTTATTCTCTAAAAAGATTGAGTATGTGTTTGTACTAAGACTGTGAACTTCCCTCAAGGCAAACTCTAGATACATCTTACAGGATTACTGAATTTGCAGAATGTGCACATTTAATACTGAAAATATTTAATGCCATGTGTTAGCCTTTTGCCAGTTGGAATATGGACAACAACTAAGAAGGGCTTACTCTGCATTCTCAACAATATATCCAAATGCTGAGAAAGAGCAGGACAAGAAAAGTGCTATTTTTTTTAACCAGTGAAGAAATTGAAGCCAAAGAATTTGAAGTCATACTGTAAGCTGTAGCAGATCTGGAACTCAAATCTGTGTTGTGGGACTTGAAGCTCAATGTACTTTCTCCTATGAACAGCTACGTCTGCTCCTGGGTGACTCCTATTAACATCGGTGCCATGACACCAGAGACCAAAACCACGCTAGCGTTCCCACAGCATAGAGGAAAAAAAGGTCAAATGTGTGGCTCTGCCTGAATCAAGGAAAGAGTAGAACAGAACGGTCCTTCCCAAACGAACCTGAGTTTGGGTGACTCCCACTCCTCTCTGGTTTAAGGAGCATGGTACCGGGAAGCTGGCCACACACTCTGGTGGTAACCCTCACTCAGGCCTTTTCCTTGTCTTTGGGGTGGTAGGCACCAATTCCACAGAGGTGAGTCCCATGAGATGGGGTTGGTTGCGAACTTCTTGTCCACTCGCCCTCTTTCTTTATAGTAATAGGTTCCAGTGTTGTAGAAGAAGTTAGCTTCCTCTCTAAGGTCACATACTTTGGGAGAATCGGGTTCTCACTCCAGGTCTATCCTCAGGGGATGAACTATGATTTTTTTTTTTAAGCCTGTCTTGCAGTCTAACTATGGGTGCTACTGCCATTTAATTGAACACTCTTCATTTTGTGGGACTGTCCCATACCCTAAAGCTGTTTAACATCCCTGGACCTCATCCACTAAATGTCAGTACTCTCTCTGGTCATCTTGATAACAAACAAATGCCTCCACATTTGCTAACATCTTGATCAACAAATATCATATCTTGTTCCCTTTGCCAATGAGCAGTCTAGCATAGACACATGGCATAGACATGGGCTATAGCTCTAATCAACAGGACTTTAAGGGGATGATGCTGTGGATTTCTGGAAAAGTTTCCCTCTATAATTAAAAAAATACAGGAGAGAAACATCTCCTCTTTCATTGGACCTTGTCACGCCAGGACACGATGCCCATGAGTCCTGCAGCCATCTTGTAGCAGAAGAAGAGATATCCTGAGGTCAGAGAAACACACTGAGGATGGCGGGACAAAAAGGTGGAAAGAACCTGGTAACTGATGATATCATGGGACCACTAAGTAACCAACTCTAGAACTTGCCCTGCTTATGAACTTCCAATAATCAATAAATGTTCCTAATGGTTTCATCCAAATGAACTGAAGTCTTATCTTGCAATCAGAGGCCTAGCTGACACAAGCCTTTGTTCTGGCTGCTAGAGATGGGGCAAGGCTATGGGAAAGTTCTTTAGTACTATGAAAAGAGAGAGAAGAACCGGAAATGTCAGAGAGCCAGAAGCTCTTCTGATGAGCAGGGAGGTCAGAGAGAACCTGCAGCCAGCACACAGGTCTAACATTGGTGTTAAAAGGGGCTCCATTGGCAGCCCCAAAGACTTTCCAGGCTGTCTGAGAGAATTAGGAGAAATGAAAAAGAGAAACAAAAAAGAGTGGCTGCCTATGACACTCTTGACAACTTCCAGCTCTCCTGACTATTTCTTTCTTATGTCTTTTGAATTTTTAAGGATGAAATTTCCTGTTTTGAAACCGATTTATTTTGCTTTGTTCTGGGGCTTCTTTCTAAGTAATAAGCTATGACCAAGGATAAAGCACTTTCTGTTTCCCCAGCATGTGCACATCAACCCTGCAGAAGGTAGACAGAGAGATGGGCACTTTCTTCTAACCCTTTCTTCCTGTATATTTCACAGTACCTTTAACAGCTTTAACAGTATACCTTACCACTTCCTACCTTGACTAATTTAATTCTAAGATCCATGTGAAGTAGCTTAGAATAAATCCAGAAGTACCAGAAAGGCAAAATCTATTAAATAAAGATAAAACTGGAATAAAAGATAAAACTATATAATAAAAAGAAACTATAAAACTATATAATAAAAAGTGATTCCGAGCTCCTTGGTTGCTTATTTTACTAGTCTCTCTATACTCGGGGGGAATTCTTCCATATTGTATAAAGGAACATATCTACATCCCGGAGAAATCCTTGCACACATGTAAAAAAAAATGTAAAAGGATATTGATAGTAGTATTCTTTTAAAAAGGAAAAAAATTAGAAATAACCTAAATATTCCTTTTTAAGAAGACAGATAAATAAAATATGGTATATTCGTGTGATAAATTAGTACACAGTAATTGAAAAGAATGAACTAGATCTATATACGTCAACATATGGAACTCAAAAATATGCAAAAACTTATCTGTATAGTCTATGCTTTATGTACATATTTAAATATATGAAAATACTATTTTTATAAATACATATATTCATGTGCAAAAGTATAGAAAATGGAACAAACTGATCTTAACAATAGACCCTGGAAGCAGAGCAGAATGGGACTGGGATGGTAGAGGTGAGACAATAGTGAAGTAATGATGCTTTATTTCTTTAAAAATAATTACTGAAAGCCAATTAATAAAATATTAATAGACATCAACTGTGGGAGTTGAGAATATAGGTGCTTATTATATTCCCCTTTCCATGTCTCTATGTTTTTTAAATTTTCTAAAAGAAGAAACAGGGAAGTAAAGGGAAACATTTATGAAGCTAGAAATACAAGAGGGAGCAGTTAAAAATGAGAAAACCAGAAAGGCACAGTGACGTATGCCTGTAACCCAGCTCTCTGGAAGGCTGAGGCAGGAAAAGCACAAGCTGGAGTCCAGCTTGGGCAACCTAGCAAGAACCCCGCCTCAAAATAAAAACTAAAAAGGGATTGGGGATATAGCTCAGTGCAGAAGCCCTGGCTTCGATCTCCAGGAGACAGAGACAGAGAGAGAGGGAGGGAATACCCAGTTCTGAGCATCCACACTTCCTAGTTACCCAAATAGTCTGTGAAGAAACACGATGGGCGAAACAGTTCCCAATACCGCTCTGTCACCAGGAGAAAAAGAAGTTACGATGGGTCTCAGTCTTGCCACAAGGTGCTTGAGTGGGATAATGTACAAGGTCTTTGATAGCAATGCTACCTGAAACGCAAAGGTGTTTTTATTCATGCTGTACATGTCTCAGATCTGTTCGTAGTCATTAATCAGGACATATTGTGAATTATAATTTTGCAGAGACAATTCAATTTAAAGGGCCAGGTGATGTAATCCAAATCGCTTTATTCTCATCTGGCTTACATGTAAATCTTGGAGAACGTGGAGGACTAAATGCCTAGCAGCCCTCAGGGCTCAAGCACCCTTCTTCGTGTGGGAGCCCCCTCCCAAAGGTACGCTCAGTATTACACGTAGTTCCTACTCGAGAAAGCTCGTCACAGTCTTGGTGAGTGGGGCATGTGTCGATATAAAACCAATAGAACCAGATTCACAGGGTTGCAAGTGTGACTATGAAACCTAGTCACACACAGACCACACTAGCCTGATTATTAGTGACATGACCTACTTGTGACATACTTTTCCTTTATTGGACAAAATTTTTGTTTTGGCATCATGGTTGAATCACTGGTCTTCAGCCAAAGCTCTCCGTTATCTGTTGTTCTTTCCAGGCTTTGAGCGGTGACCTATGTAGAGGCAATGCAGGAACGCTGGCAAGGCAAATGCCCCTTCCTGTCCCTCTGTCCAAAGCAAAAGAGGAACAAAAGCACCTAAGAGAAAGACGGCTGCCAGGCCTGCCTGTGAGACAGACCTTGTTCCTGCGGCTCGAGGTCGAGGTGCAGCAGAGCAAGCAGGCAGCCGGCCCTGAAGCAACACGGCCCAGACAGCAGCTTCGCCTCTAACTCCTGAGCAGCCCCAGCTGGTCACCCACAACTGCTCTCCAGGCCCTCCCTTGTGAACTACAAGAATTAAATTGGACAATGGCATCTAAGTTCCCTCCTAACTCTCGTACCCAGGGATGCCACCAGTGCTGGCAGGACTGGCTACACCGGTTGTCAAGGCCAGTGTGCAGTGAAAATGCAGGGCTCTTTGTTCAAAACACAGGAATTTTGAGATGGCTACAGCAGAGTAATAACCCAAGTAAGGAACCTTCTGAACTAGGGGCCCTTTCCAGCTGCACAGGTCACAGCCTTTGAAGCTATCCCAGATTTCAGCTTCATGTTAGGAAGCTGGTCTGTCACTTGGGGGTTCAGGGCTCGGGCTTCTGCCTGAAAGTAGGAGAGGAGCACACACTGAGCCAGCCACACCGGGGCCAACACCAAGAGGACGGAACCAGGGTCCAGACACTGCGCGGTGTGTTGTGGGGCAGAGAGGGGGGTCGGCTAGGGAACCAGCAAGAAAACAGTCCTCTGCCCAGATCTCTTCCCCAAGTCTCATCACGGTCAAGACTGCCTCAGATTTTGGAGTCTTCAAAGATTTTAATTCTGCTGTGAAATCTGAGCCGAGTCCGGAGGTGGCTGGTGGCATGTCATTTCACTCCTCTGTCTCTTTCTGTCAGAGTATACTGACTGAAACTGCAAGTCTGGCAGACAACTTTCTAAAGAAGGTCAAGAAGCAGGTAGTTGAGGCTACTCCCCTCCTGCTGAAGTTGCAGCCACCTGAGGTCTGCATGATGGCAGTGTGAGCTGCTCTTTAGACATGAGAAAACAGATTGCATTGTTCATGGCCCAGAGGCACCACATCTCCGCCTGACTTGGTACATTGCCTCAGATCTCAGCATTCAGAATGGATGCTCTTAATTCTAAACACGGTCACTAAATGTCAGTGAAAGTCATTGGCCGGCCGTGCCCTAGTGCATGCAGGGTAGAAAGGACTTCCGTTAAGGCCCGCTCTGCCGCTACCCAAGAGCTTCCTATCAGAGAGGTCAGCCTGGGTAATTTTCTGATGCCTGGCAAGTTGTTGTCAGTAGACTAGTCAAATCCACGTTCAGTGTTTCCTATAATGAGATCTTTGGTGTGAGGTGACATTAAAGAATGAGAGTGATGAAGAAACACCCCTGGTGAGCAACTTCCCTGTAGCCTGAGAATGCAGCTTTCAAATCACCTCCATTACTAGGCTTAAAGAAATCAGGAGGCTGAAGGAAAAACAGTGAAAGGGGCTGGAGGTTGAAGGACCTCAGGTCTAGCTTTCAGTTCCCATTAACGAACTGAATGACCAAAGACAAGTCATTTGTCTTGGTAGGTTTCTATTTTTCCACTGGAAAATAATGATAAAATATCTGCCTCCTGGAGACACTGAGGCCATAAATTGAGATAACAGATAAAAAAGTACATCTAAAAGTAAAATTACTTTGCAAATGTGGAGTCTAACCCCAAAAGCATCATGCATGCAATAAAATAAGTCATGATGATACTAATAATAATTAAAAATAATCTTTAGCATCGGCCCCCAAGGTAGAAACTGCTGTTATTCCAAACACTTCCTTTCAGGTCCCATGAGAGGCTCTAAGGTTATCTGTGGAATCTAGAAATGAACACACATTCAAATTAGCAAAGTAGCATCAAAATTTGGAGCAGGAAAAAAAAAAAAAGGAAAGAGGTTTAAGAGATTTACCCCATCAATCTCTCAGTAATTTTTGTGCTCGTTATCAGTAAGCTGTGTTGTTCTTGTAAAATAGCTACTTGGGCGTGCAGTGACTTGAGATAATTAAGAAAGCATTTACATTTTATGGAGCCACTAATACCCTCAGCATTTCAGGACCTTGCCTTAGATTTGCATATGGTACTTTCCCCCAATCAGTGAATATTAAAATATTTAACGTGTAGTCAGGGAGTAACTTCTTAAGACATGAGAATTTGATTCAGTGGTGTTAAGAAGTCAAAAGGGGATATGTCAACAGAGAAAAACCATAGCTACCCTTGAAATCCTGGGTTTTGGGGGAGCGAGTGTCTCATTTTTTAGCTGCTTGAAGCAGCTCATTAAAATTTCCCAGTGAAAATATTAATCAGAATGGCCACAGAATAACTTAGGAAATGATAACGTTTAAAGTGGTTCCCAAATGACAACACACGCACGCACACACACACACAAAGATATTGCAAATTATTGGCCTTCTGAAAAATGAGAATTCCAAGAAGGTGGGGATTTAACCAGATGGTCTTCCAGGGTCCCTTCTAGTTCTGAGTTATGTGTAGGGTCTAAATCTTAGGCTGTATTGCCCCGTGTCTCTGTCCTATGAATCACCTGGAGAACAAAGACCTAGACTCTAATCAGTGCATGGAATTGTGCCTGAACCCTACCTGGAAGAAGAGCCCTGCTACAGGTAGCTCCTGAGATAAGCTTCCAATGGTAAGAGATGGAAATTTCCTGCTCAGCCCTTTGCAAATCTAGCCAGCTGTCTGGCACAGTGACCTCTGAACTGGGGAACGAGATGGGCTGAATTGTCTGCATGTAGCACATTGCAACCCCTCTTAATTGGACAAGTGTGCATAAATTATAAGCAATAAATTGCAGCCCAATGAAATCCACACAGCACCAGGCAGTCAGAACCATCCAGGACAAAGTATATGAAAAGGGGAGTATAATAACACAGTATTTAGGAGTCTGGTCTGTGTGTAGTTCTAATTTTCAAAGTCTGAAGAGAGATGTCCTCAAGGACACTGGATCCTGCTTAGAAAGACATTTGGACTAGGCAATAAAATAATATGAAAATACCAAAAAATAAAAATAAGGAAGAGAAATAGATATGTAACTTCATCACAGGACTCCTGTGGTATCTCACAACACCATGCTTCATGAACCCCAAAGAAAGCAAAAAATCCAGCTAGTGTTATAAATCCTGGTCAGCTGAATTATTTCACATGTTGCAGCCTGACTTAAGTTATTCATCGCAGAGGCTAGCAGCTCCCTGATGCATCCTTCCATGTCACTGGACAGGGTAAAAATAATAAATTGGCCATTGTGAGACACTCTGAGTTTCGTGGGGTTGAGCAGAGCATGTTTTATATTCTTCTCTTGGAACTGCCTCTTGTTGGTAGTAAATGGCTGCCAGCGCTGCTGTTTCTCAATAGACAAGTCCTAGAAGTAAAGATAATTCAATTTTCATTCACTCCTAGGTCTCCTGCTTCCCATGTTCTTCCTTGACACTGACAAGGCTGTACCTGTCTTCCTGGCCTGAGGCCCGAGGTAGCACTTGTGTGGTTTGCTCTTTGCCAGAAAATACCATGAGCCACTCAGAAAAAACTCTCACCCAGTGGAGACCACTCCCGTGAACACAAATTATCTAGTGGTCTTTTTAGCTGGTCTTTCTCCTTAGCTCTTTTCTCTTCAAGAACAAAGACATCAAGGTGTTAATTCAGCAGTAGTGCCTGAAAGCCAATCTAGTTTAGTTCAAATCCTAGAAAGTTTCCACTACAGTAGAGAATATAGCAACATGGTGGCATCCTCTGTGAGATGGAAATGAAATTACTACCATCAGACTGTTGGGAAATGTTCGTATTTTTGGAAAAATAACCTCACTTACAAAAATTCATTTTAAGATTATTATTGAACAGAAAAAAATTCAAGTAGTGGATATATGTGTGTTTCTTCCTGTGAAAACAACTATATAGAACTTATTAAACAAATTTTGATACAGATGTAGAAACACAGAACAACATTTCCTCATAATAGTACAGGATAAAAGTTTACAGAAGACAGAATATTTTATGACCACAACTGTGAAAGAAAACGTAGGCCTACACAAGGACAAAGAAGATAAATGTACAAAAGTGAATCTTAGGGGTAATGGGTTATGTGTATTTTTCCTGCATTCAAATTTATCCTCGATATTAATTTTACATCCCTACTCCCAAATTAAAGGGACTGAAGATGCTTCAATTAGTGCTTCTACTGAAACTGACTCTTGATGACTCACTCTGCTCTTGTTTTTTGACAAGACAGAAAAAAGATTCTTTTTTTTTTAATGGCCCGGCACAAGTCTTTAATCAGCCATTTGGCTTTTGTGTTTTGGATACTTTGCTTTCTCTCATTTTCATGACCTTTGCACTATTTACACAAGCTGAGAGCCACGCTTTGGGATTTCTATGGTCCACCTCCACCATACACTGGAGGACTCTTAAGTGTATGTTTTTAGTGTATTTACAAAGGTAGAATGGGAATGAAGCCAAACAGATGTAGCATACTACAAACCACTCAAATAAGTAGCGCCCCCTACAAATGTTATCACTGGACGAAATAAAATGTAAAGCACATACTCCAAAACAGCAAATATTGTGGGTGACAGCGAGGCTAGTATTCAAAAAAATGAATAGATCCAATTAAGAAACCAAGCAAAGATGTAAATGTGCCATGTTGCCTACAAAAGGCCAGCCACATTGTGTTTATTTTAACATTGTTTAACGGCGACACCTAATAAAGAGCATCAGGATTGTGTGAACTAAATTTTCAGTCATAATGAATGCTACAAACTTAACCTCCCAAGTTTAAATAGGCTACAACGTCTTGGGAAAAATGCAAGAAAAATTATTTGATAAAGGTGACGGTTTTTCACACCTGAAAATAATGTTTTTCTCCCAGCCTATCTTGATCAACAGCCGGCAGCAACACATTGCAGATATAATCTCAAGACCTTGTGGCATGTACTTGTCACTACATGCATAACTTACTATGGACAGAGGATCACGGAGATTTTGAACATAATTTCCCACACGACAGGAGATTAAATAGACCACATTGGAAGAAGGCAAGAAGAAGCTAGGTCTCTGGAGTACCAAAAAGTAAACTTCAGCCAGCTCTGGAAGCAGAGAAACAGCAGGAAATATGCTTTCAGATGGGCTACTTTCTCAATAGTTCCTGCTTTCAAGAACTCTGGGGAAAGTATGAGTTACTTGGTAAGATTCTAATAGAAAAGGGCCCAGCTCTGGGAAGGTTTGCAATGGAAGGAAATCACTGTCTCCTCATGTATGTCTTTCCGTCTCCTACCCTTTTGTGACGCCACCTTTCTTGAGGTGTCCGCTTCCCCAGAATAACTTACCCCGTCACCCCATCAGAACCTGCTCTTGAAACTGGATTCCTCTTCCCTATGATAGAACATTAAGTCAATCCCCTTCCCTTCCGGTATATGTACACAAAACTTTCTCTCTACACTGTGTTTTCTAATACAGGAATATCAGACAGCAATGAACAAGTAGAAAAGACACTGGGAAACAAAAGAACTTTCCTGCATTCCAGAAATCATTGCACACAGCATCCTGCCGCAGGTTCTTGGGTCTGCTGTGCTCAGCAGCCTTCCTTGAAAGAAGAGAGTAATAACTGTACCTACCTACAGGATGGTTCTGAAGACTGCGCAGCTCCAGAGCATGCCTGACACGGAATGATGCTCAGTATGCGCTACCAATTATCATTGCCATTGTTTGTTGTGAAAGCCTTTCTGAAACAAAGAAGTCTCCAGAGAACATGACCACTTAAAAACATAGAGGTGTATGAAAGCATGTTTGTGGCTGGCTTATGATATGAAATAGAACAGCAGCTAAGAACACAGTCCTGAAGTCAGCTTGATGTACTCAAAACCTGATGACACATGGCCAGTGGGGGAGACTGAGCCCCAGATTTCTAATCTGAAAAATGAGGAAATAATGTCCACCACACAGAGTTTCTACAAGGAGTAAACCAACTGAGAAATGCAAAACACTGGACAGTCTCTGGCACAAATAAACACCCCATAAATAGCACTATGAAGAAAATCCGTCGATCAGAATTTTATCTTCAGAAAGTGGGGTGAGGGGACAAGAGGGAGCAGAGAGGTGGGGAAGATGAAACCAAAGTGTGATATGTATATGTACCAGTTCCCCACAATTAACATATTTATTATGTCTTACAAAAATATACTAAACAAAAATTTTAAAACGAAATCTGTTAAGAAGGAATGAGCATTTGGGAATATTGTTACTACATGCAATCTACACAATGTGACCCATTTGAGAAATTATATATCAAGTCATCCAGTCTCTAGAACAGATCATACATGTGAGATTTCCCAGTCTTCTGGTCTTGAATTTGGCAGACTTGGCCTTGGTGCACTCAAACTGCAGCCCTTCAAAGGGAAGTGTGAACTTGCGCATCCTGAAGACAGTATACTTTAAAAGGGAGAAATGAACAGCGGCTGAGTTTCACCAGCTCTACTGCTTCTTCCAAACATATTTCTCAGATGTCATTTCTCTTCTCAAGCTTAGGATTGAATGAGTTTATGGTTAGAGGCTGGAAGCTTTTCTCCTTTATTCTTCCCTACTGGAGGAGGAGCGGAAATGCCTTCCCATATGGGAACTTGAAAAATACAGAATTTTCCAACACTTGACCTTGGCTAATACATCTCTATGTTTCTATTTCCATATATTCTATCTGGCAAGTGAGAATATCCCCCAAAGTAATCCAGCAGACACATTACAAGTGTTAGCTTGATAGTCTGTCTTCAGGAGGGCCACCCCCTTTCATCCTCCCCTGTACGTGCGTACCTTCCCTTCAACTAGAGGTGAAGTTTGTTCCTTTATCCTCCAGAGTCTGGGCTATCCTACAACTGCTTTCACGAGCAGGATATAGCAGAAATGATGTTGCCTGAACTCCAAGGCTGACTTCTAAGATGTTTTTCATCTGCCATGCTTCCTTGGAACGTCACTCTGAAGAAACAAACCTCTCTGTGAGAATCAGACTGCTTTGAAACCTCCACGCGGTGAGGAAACTCAAGCCATCTGTGCGGAGAGGTGACAGTCAGCCTCCAGCCATCTCAACCAAGGATCACACACGGGATGAAGAATTCATCTTAGATGGCCAGCTCACTGCAGATGAGTTCGGCCACAGCCACAAACCTGTGAGAAATTCCAACACCACCCAGCCTAGCCCAGTCAGCCCGCAGAACCTTGAGAGTTACTAGTACATAGTGACTTCAAGCGACTGAGTTTGGGGGTGTTAGTTATGCAGCAATAGAAAACCAAACATTCCTTTTAGTATACCGCCAATTTGTTTTTACGGATCCTGCTAGACTTTTTCTTGTTGCTTGCTTTTTGATGCTTGAACAACTCAGGCTAATTTTTTATTCAGGACTTCAATGATAAAGATGGGTGATGTTTGGCATCTATTTTGATGTTATCTGAACAAAATAGCAAAATTCTTCTTCTAAAGTCTTCACAAAGTGTTGATGCTTAATCCTCAATTAAAATGCTTTATAAAAACAAATGAAATTGGGTTCCTTCTAGCACGCTAAATGTCGCAACTCTAATGCAAATAATTGATTTGGTAACAGAGAGAATGAATATTTACCATGAAACTAATTTCCTATCATTTAAGGCCAATTAAGATCGTAATTGCCTTTTCAGTATCACCAGATCATTCACAGTTTTAGGAAGTATGAGTATATTTGGTTACATTTATTTAACTTGTGTAAATTCTGTGAGTCATGATTTCCAGAAGAAAATAGAACTTGAAATTGGAACCCTTCTGATCTAATTTTCTGCAGAAATAGACCTTAAAATCAGTCATGCAAATGAGTCCAAACCCACAAGCTTGATGTTCAAAGGAACTCAAAAAGATAACCAAAGATACGTCCAGGTAGGAACTGATTTAGTCCCCCTTGCCTGTGCAAGCACATTTTGTAGTTTTGATGAAAATTTTTGTGAAATATACTTTATTAACATATGGTTACGATACCACCAGATCGAAACACCTATGACTGAAACATGAGGTAAATAATTGATTTATGTAGAGAAGGCCAATCGTGTTTCCCTGCCAAGAACTTTTTCTAAAGACTGGAGCTACTCTGTCTGCAAGACTCAGTGCTTATTTCTCTGGCCTAAGAAACCAGGATACTGGAGACTTGCAACCTTTCAACTCCCTTGCATTCAGGGTTAGCCTTTTACTTCTCTGAGCTTCTTTTTATTCTCTTGGGGTAAGAGTAGCAGAAGAGGATGTGTGGGATTTAGGAATTAGGGCCATAAATTCACTCGTGTAAAAATGACCTGCTTGAGCTCTAACTTTTATAGCAAATGATACATACAGAAGAACAGACAAAGAAGAGAGTGCTTCCATTCCCAAAAGCCCAGGCCATGCTCCTGAGCACGCTGAACATCTCTGGAAGCAGATTATGTTAACTCATGGACAACAAGTAAATTGTTGTGTTGGTGTAATTTCTACTCAAGAGAACCTTGCTAGGATTAGATTTGTGTTCAGGGGTAGTGTTGGGGTTTTCATCCAGAAACATTTCTATTATTTTAAGCAAACTACTCCACCAGTTAATCCTAATGTACCAAATTGTCTCAATCCTGTATCCAACTCAACAAGATGGGCAGAGTAGCCTTCCTTACCTCAATTATGGTGGCTGGTGAAGTGATTAGGGCAGGTAATCCCAGGTAACCAGGAAGTATGTACTCTTTGTGATCTACTCTGGGTATGCTGTTGAGTTTGGGGATAAAATGCATTGAGCATGGAAGTAGCAAGTGAAATGCTGAGTTTCGTCAAGGCTACTGAGTCACTCTGTCGGTCCTGAAGCACTTAGGATTCCTTTCCAACCTTTCCTAGGATCTCAGAACCACATCAAGGAAAAGGTGACAGTGAGAGAGAAGAGAGAAACTTGACAGAGGAGGAAATACAGAGCTGTTGAAGAAATACTCCCTGAGGAACCAGTCTCCAAGGATACAAAAAGAAAGGTTTTTGTTTTGACCTATTTTTGAAGTATTTCTGTCCCTGAAAATAGAAGTGAGTCAATCATAAATGGAAACAATCGGATTCGAATTTTAAACATCTGTGTGGCAAGCAATTCCAAAATCAACAAATATTGATACAAACACACATGTTCTTGCAGAAAGGACAACAAGATGAAAGCCAGGTAGACACACTATGAGTGGTAGAGGCAGCCCCAGGTGATCATAGTTTGCTTTTCTTCTCTGTATTTATAGAAAATTGGACATTTTTCACCCGCTAACAAAATCAATAGAACTATGACTTATATTTCACAATTTAAATGGCTAATTTTTATATACTCGAAAAATCCAATAATATTTCTTACACTGATACTTTTTTTTCTTGTTTTAGGAAGTTGTAAGGAGACCTATCTGCACCCTTCCCAAGTGCTTGGCAAATGTTGTCACTAGCGGGTTTTCTCCAAGTTCTCTGAGGAGCAATGATAATATCCAGGCTTCCAGAAAACGGAACTCAAAAGGCAAAACACGATATAGATTAGTCAGAAATTTGATATTCTCTAAAGGCTCATGGCAAATAATTTAAATAGAAGTGATCTTTATTGTGGCTGGAAATAAAGATTGAGTGTGCTGACACACATAGGACAGTAAACCCTGGACCACTGTGGATTTCACATTCATTGTTCTGAATCTTCTTAAATGACTCTGAAAGCCTGTAACATGCAGTCATTTGTAATTTGTAATTTTGCTGAGGCATGAATCTGACCTCTCTCCACTGACAGGCTGGAGAGAGCCATTTTGATAGCTACTAGGACTCCATCTTATACTTGTTTCCTTGCAGAAGTTTGGTAAATGTGGGGATTTGCAAAGAAGTCTCAGAGACTCCTTCACAAACATTCTTATACCTAACACAGTGTTAGAAATATGAGTAAGAATGTTAGTAACAGGGAAGCGGTAGAGACACACAATGTTGAAGTACCATAACTTCAACACAGAACACTGACGTGATGAGAAAGCTCATTGAATACTCATGTATTGATTTGTTATTAAGTGGAATAATGCTTGCTAAGCATTTAACACAATGCCTGACACACAGTGGAGTGTTTTTTATGTCTTAGCTTTTTTTTTCTCTGCTTCATGTTTGCATTGAAATGCTTATACAATAGCTTCCATCTACAGATGCATTTCTTTTAATTGGATAAAGAGAGAAAGTACCAGAGGCTCTCACTGTTTTGTTTTTATTTCTCTTAATTTTTCAGGATTTGAGCAATGTTTAGTGAAAAATCTGCTTAAAACAGGGTCTCTGTATGAAGCCCACCTCTGATTTAGCTGTCTATATTTATGTGTAGCCACAGAAGCATTGATTATACATTCTCTTAATCTACAGCCTCACGGTGTGACAGGATTAGAAATCTGGGCCCATATGCAGATGTTAGGGTGTGTGGCAAAATTGAGACACTCCAATAAATTTGCTTTTGATGATTAGGAATGGGTGCGTGATACACCCATTTGGCTTTTCTCGGTGTCTGAACACAGAATCTCAGTAATCCTTCTGACGGCAATCTCATTAATGTGTCCTTCACATCACATCACGTTTACACATGCATCATGTCTGCTTAAAGAGTCAAATAAGGCTAGCTTTTCATTAAGATGGTCTTTTCAAAATGGGTGAATATTTCAATAAATGACACCGAAATAACTTTTCACAAAGATTTGGCCATTTACATATTTTGTAGATATTCAAATGAAAGACACTTGAAAATGCAACCATCATTACTCTAAAGCTCAGGAAACTGAACGCTGCTCAATTCGTCTCTGTAACGGATTTTCATAATGAGAGGAGCCTAAGATATCCTCTTTGTGTTTGGACGTTTCAAAAACACTCCTTCCCCCACCTGGGTTTCTAAAGTGCTACCCTCTCATAGGAGTGACAAACAATAGAAATCAGCCAACTGTTTGGTCATCAAAACATGAATATGCTAATTCACGCCAACAGGAATACTGGGCTACCTTCCTTTCAATCAAAATAATGAGAAAGCAGTTATACATTTGCATGAAAATAAAACTTTAGGATCATAGTACAGTATTTCAATTGTAGTCTGCTCTCCCACCACCACCCTTTTAACTCCCTTAGGTTTGTAAACTGCTTCAGCAACCAACAGCCAAGAAATGTACATGTCATCTGCAAATCACAGATCACAGATCTTGACTTGAGTGATTGCAGAGGGAGAAGTGCTGACGGGTTCATTGTGGCCAGCACAAGACTTAAAAGTGATGTGAAACAGGGAGCAAAGAGGGCTACAATTGCCTTGGAGCCTAAAATAGTCTGAGCTTCAATGCCACAGAAAAAATCACTAGCTTCTCCATCATTTCTTTAAAGGTCAAAATTTTTGTAGGTGGACTGGGAAAGCAGCGGATTGCAGATGCGTTTAACAGCAGGGTATTTTCCGCTGCCTTGACCAGTTAAGGAAGATTTTCAAAAAACACATCTGCTGGTAAACAGTTTGGCCCTACTCTGGGTCACCTGCCTTCTCCAGCTCCTCGCTGCCTGGATTCTTACCTGGGTACAGTCCCACACCTCACATCAGTCAAAGCCAGGCTTTCAGTGCAGTCCATTATGGTTTTTAGAGAGGTACCTCAGTGGCTTTCAGGGAGGTTTTATGGTGTAAGGCTGCTTCCACCCAAATGCAGGAAGCACACACATGAGGCACACAGGCCCAGAGCAGATTCCCTCCACTTCCTCTTTATGCTCTTGGTTAGAAGGCGGGTACCGCCGCCCAACTCGCATTGCCAAGCACTGGATACAAGGCAGCCAAAATGGGGTATGCCCTCCCTGGAGCTCCCTAAGAAAGGTGAGGCTGGCTCTTTGGGTGCCTCTTAGGAAAGGTCACCCAAAGCCCTACCATGTTGTACTCAACCGTTGGCTGCTATACAGGTTATGGATTTGGCAAACGCATCCCGGAGCCATGGTCAAAGTCAGTCTGTGCATGAGAACTCTTCATCTCTGCCCACATTCACTTTGTAAATAACAAGAATGATAAAGGCCCAGGTCTCCTTCAAGGAAGCTTGTCCAGCTCCCATGGCTTCCTTCAGAGAGCACATCTCCACATACAAACATCGGAAGACAGTCTCCAGCATAGCCAGATTCCCAAAGTGTTTCCTATGCGTCACAGACCGGAAGTCACCTGTGCCATAAACTTCCTCTGCCCCAAACTCCTGGGGTTAGAATGAAAGCCTAGTGCTGGTTAGAAATTACACCTTATCTGATCTTCCTGCTGCAGCAGCCTGTGACACACGGGCACCTGTGGATGAGCGTGGCCATCTCTGGGCCACTGGGAAGATACTGTTTATAGAATCCATGTAGCCACACATTCAGGTCAGGATGACTAAATAGTGTGACTTATCCCGGACACGGAATTCCTTTGGAAAGGCTCACACTTTCCAAGGAACGGAGCTAGAGAAGCTGCACTTGACGAAAGGCTGAGAAGCAATGGAGTAAGGAAGCTAAAAGTGATCATTCTTTTTCCTTGGAAGAGGCATAGGACATTCTCTCTTTCTCTCTCTCTGACGCTTCCCAACATCGACATTTCCATTTGGCAAAGAAATAACAGGCATTAATATTAATTTTAATAGGTTCCTTCTTTGATCCCTTGCAGTTACCTCCAGCTGAGAGAGTGAGGACTAAGAGAGACACCTGTATGACCTCAGTCAAGTTACTTTAGCATTCTGTGCCTCAGTCTCTTGTGTGATATGAAAAATAATATCATGTATCTGCGAGTTGTTGTCCAGATTAAGCGAATTCATATATGCAAAGTACTTAGATTAGTGCCTGGTACATAGTTGGTGCTCAGTGAAGAGTTCTGTCTTGTGCAATGCTGTTGTAGCTGTTGTTATCAATAGATCTTTGCCGCCTCTTCTCCATCCTTCCCTGTACGGAGCATGGAAGGAGGAAGCGGGGAGATGCTGGTGAGGGAGTGGGAAGGGTGCAGCGGCAACAAAGGGGCCTGTGGAGTCTCAGCTGCAAAGGTTGTCACAGCCTCTGCTCTAGTCCATGTTTTACCTGCTCAAGTCCCACAGCCCACTTTCTCTGTCTCTACACATCTCAATCTTCCACAGGGACAAAATCAGGCCCTTGCAAGAGTTTTCAGAGGCCGGTGCAGACATGAGAATGAATAAAGCCAGAAGAGCCAAAAAAGAATCAGGGAAGGTCCTCTGAGGGGTGGTGCCGACAGAATGCCCCGCATCCCCGCATCTCAGGGTTTACACTCCCACCACTGGCTGCGAAGCTTGCAAATGAGCACGGAACAAAGAGGAGGGAGGAATTCCATTTGGGATCATTTAAATCTGCTTATACTACCTTCTTAGCTTTAATCGCTAAGCAAAACTGCTTCTGTCCACCCTGTAAAATGCAGACCTGGAGCGCGAGTGCCCAGAGGCCTTGGCCTGCTGCTTCCCAAATGCCCACAACCCAAACTTGGCGGGGCAGCAAGTGGTCGTTTATGTAAAATGCTAAAGCCATTTGAAAGCAAATCCATGTAATAGAATTTAAGCAGCTGGTGGATGTCATCACATTCATTTCTCAAGGAGGCCTGTCGTCTGATGACACCAATCAAAGAACTGGGTCATCTCTCAACAGTAATTTTCTTGGAGGCCATGAAATTCCTGCATGGATTTCACCCCCTTCGGCTGAACATGTGCGGAGCACAGCCAAGCTGGTGAGGGCTCAGACGGCCCGTGGGGCTGTCATCAACTCCTCTCAAGAGTTTACATCCTTAATGGGATCAGAGGTCTTATCAGTGACTCCCCGTAAGTGCAACAGAGAAACTACCTTTCTCTCCCCACTGATTCCACACCTGACATGTCTCCTATTTATCAGGTAACAATTATTGTCTGAAAGCAAGTCGATTACAAAGAGGAATTTATGAAGTCCTCAGTGACTAAGAAGAAACTTGATGGAATCTATCCATTCTGTACTGTGAACTGTCTGAAGACAGGACTGACTTCACATACATTAGCACCACGTCACAATGCAAATCATTAGGACATTAATTCCCGAGTTTCTGTATGTATCCATCAAGTTATAACCGTATAGAGAGGAAACTAAATGTTATGGTTACTGCAAAAAAGTAGGCATTAGTTCTGGCCCCCAAATCCCCTCCTCTGGGAATCTTCCCAGTAGGAATGAATAGTGTTCTCTCCGTAGTATTTCTTGTGGGGTCATTTACCTGTTTACATTTCCCTGCTACCGACTTGCCCCTTTTTGAACAAAGGATCCCCATCTTAGTCAACCTACTATCCCAGTAATCAAGTATGAGCATAGCACATAGAAGGGATTGAGAACATTGGCTTAATTTTTTTAATTATATGGATAAAGAAAATGTGGTTCTATATACAATACAGCACTACTCTGGTATAAAGAAAGTTAAACTTGAGGCATTTGTAGGTAAATGGATACACCCTGAGACCATAGTTTTAAGTGAAATAAATGAGACACACCTGTTTAAATACAGCATTTTTTTCCTCTTGTGTGAGAAACCCAAAGGGTAAATAAGGACCAAAGTGGAGAGATACTAGGAACACAGATATTGGGAAGTAGGAAGAAAATGTCCAAATGGGAAGGGGAAGAGGGGAAGGAGAGAGGGAAGGGAATGAAGGGAAAAGGGAAAAGGGGAAATAGGGGCTGGGGATTTAGCTCAGTGATTAGAGTGCTTGCCTTGCAAGCAGAAGGGCCTGAGTTTGATCCCCAGCACCACAAAAAAATAAAAAAATAAAAAGGGGAAATAGAAGGAAAAAATGGAAACAAAGCTTTTGTAAATAAGGAGGGGAAGAAGGGTTGAAGGGAGCAGAGGGAAATGGGGAAAAAAGAATTGAGAGATATTATATACAGGTACAAATTCCCTATGATGAATGTGATCATTATGTATAACAAAAGTGTACCAATAAAACTAATTTTAAAAATTATTTTAAATTATCTAATCTTGGTAGTAGCTCAGTTCACAAACGTCAGAATCTATGCTTTCAAATGGCTTTGGCATTTTTGTTAAAGACAAAATTATTCAATGATGCTTTACTCAAGAGGGGGAATACTGTGATAGGTACATGGACCATTGCAATGAGGTCTTGAGATGGGGAAGAGAGACTGAGCTCAACTCCAGCTCTGTCGAGGATAAATAGTGTTTATAACCAAGGAGCAAGGTGAGGGTCAGTGGGTGGAAAATTACCAAGATGAAACAACAGGGGTAAGTGGAATTCCTGCTAGGCCAGCTGTGACATTTGTTGGTGACTGTCAATTTGATGGGATCAAAAGATGGATAGCAGATTAGTAAAGCACCCTTCTAGGTGTGTCTGTGGAAGAGTTCAGAGTTTGTGTGGGGCAGCAAACTGAGGGGAAGACTCCCTGATTGTGGGTGGCACCATCCAATTAGTGCGCGTAAGTGCCTGTACGTGTGTTATTGGAGACTGAACTCTGGACTTTTGCACTGAGCTACATCCCCAGCCCTTTTTTATTTAGAGACAAAGTCTCACTAAGTCATTAAGTTGCCCAGGCTGGGCTCAAACTTGCAATCCTCCTGCCTCAGCCTCTTAGAGTGCAGGGATTAGAAGGAAGCACCACCAGCTTGGCCTGTATTTTTTAAAGTTCCATTCTGCTTAAGTGGATGTGTCTTTCGCTACTGCCATTGCCTGTGACCATCAGACTTCAGTTTCTTTTCATTGTGGATTCACAACAGCGACTCTCAGCGAGCTTCCAGGGCCTCAGTCTCGCATAAGTGCCACATCCTTGATCATCCTTCTTGCTCTATGGTTTCCAGCTTCTTGGACTCAGAAGCTCCTGAATCCTCTGACTCTGTAGTGTGTAGACTGCTATTGGGAATAATCCTGCCATCTTGCCTCTGATGCTGTAAGCCCCTTGGGGAAAAGAGAGAGAGAGAGAGCGAGAGAGAGAGAGAGATTGAGACTCAGTTCCTCTAGAGCACCCTAAGCACCCTGACCAATACACCAACTGAACAGAATTCTTGCAAAAAGCAGCCCAGAGTAATAAGATATTGAAAGTGGAGACATACCGAGGTGGGGGATTTTGTGAACCTGACTTAAAAAGATGCTTGTTCTACAGGATGCTAGATTCTACAAAGACAGACGAGGAAACCCAAGTTCAGGCCTCCACTAGCACAGGTCTCAGAGAAGCCTTACTAAAGTTGACAGCATTTGGAAGGTTTTCTTTCATTCTCTAAAGCTCTGACTAAAAAATACTCAAGAAACTTCTAAGCAACATCCTAGACAACAGGGTTCATTTTGTATCTTGAATTCACAGAACCCAAGGACAGCTTCAGAAGGAGACCTTCCTCAAAAGAAATTGTGCATTTCCAATTGAATTGTGTTATGTTCTCAGGACCGTACACTGGTCCCCACCCTTCAGCCATGGAAGGTATGGAAATATTTTGAATAGTTCATCCAATGATATCCAATGTCCCATCTTTCCCTTGGTCGAGCCATTGCTATAGCAACTGGGTGGGAATTGCTGGCATCTTGCCTCCATGACTACATGCAATCTTGCTTTCTGTCCTAGAATTCTCGGTTTTTTGGGAAGTTACCAGAACCTGTTCAGCCACCTCAGGGCATGTGGAAGAAGTTAATGCTCTCAGAGGCAAACCTTGACTGGTATAAAGACAGTTTATAAACCAGATCAAGATATGATTTAAAAAATATGGTAAATGTGTTTTCTTTAAGTTTATTAGTATTATATGTTGTGATACATAATAATTATACTTATTTTGGGGAATATCTATGTATTTCCCAAACACATATATATATATTCATATCTTGATCATTTTTATGCCCCTTCCCATCCCTGCCCTTCTCTCTCTCCCTTTTTTGCCATTTTGACAACATTCATTCTACCTATCCAACAGCAGAGGATATATTTTCATTTTCTAGAATCCGCTTCAATCTCCTTTGTTAGAATACTGTAGTTTTTACTCTAGCAGTCTCTCACTGCCTTGGTTAGTTAATTCCTATGTATTTAATTTTTTTTGAAGCTACTGTGAATGAGAGAGACTGTGTTACTGATTTCTTTTTCAGTGGGTTCATTGTTGCTATACAGGAATACTATTGATTTTTACATGTTGATTTTGTATACTACCACTTTGCTGAATTTATTAGATCTAAGGGTCTTCCAGTAGAGGTTTTGGGGTTTTCTATGTAAAGGATCCAGTCATCTAGAAATAAGGATAGTTTGATATCTTCCTTTCTTACTCATATCTCTTTTGTTTCTTTCTTTTACCTGTGGCTAAAGTTTTGAATACTATGTTGAATGGGAGTGGTGAGAGTGGATATCCTTATCTTGTTCCCAATTTTAGAAGAAATTCTTTCCTTTTTTCTCCATGTAGTATCATGGGGTTGTCATAAATTGCTTTTACCTATTTAAAGTAATGTCCTTCTTTTCACCAGGATTTTTGTCATGAAGATGTTGGCTTTTGTCAATGGCTTTTTCTGCATTTTGAGATGATCACATGATTTCATCATTATTAATTCTAGGAACTTTTATTTTCTTCCCTGATTTCTGTGACCCACCGATTTTTCAAGAGTCTATTATTTGCCCTCTGTTTGTTTGCATATTTTCTTTTGCTATTGATTTTGAATTTCATGCTGCTATGATCTGATAATTATGCATTCTTTTTATTTATTTAAGCATGCTTTATGGCTTAAAATATGGTCTATTTTGGAGAAAATTCTATATGTCACTAAGAAAAAAATATGTATTCTGTTGTCAGATGAAACATTCTTTAGATATCTGTTAAGTCCATTTGTTTGATGGCATGGTTCAACTCTATATTTCTTTGTTGAATTTTTTCTGGTTGACCTGTCTATTTGGGAAAGTAGGGTAGTGAATTCTCCTACTATGACTTGAATTGGTGTCTAGCTTTACTTTTATGTCCAGTAGTTTTTGTCTTATGAAACTGGATGTGGCAACATTTGATTTTATACATATACATATACATATACATATACATGCGTGTGTGTATATATATATATATACATATATATATAATTATTATCTCTTCTTGTTGAATTGTTCTCTCTACCACACCTTCTTTGTCTCTTATCAGCTTTGGTGTGAAGTTCATTTTGTTTGAAAATAAGATAGCTACCCCTGCTTGTTTCCTAGCCTTGGCTGCATGGGGCATTGTTTTCTACCCTTTCAATTTCACGTGTGGATGAGGTTCACCTCTTGCAGGAAATGTATGCTTGGATTTTGTTTTTTGATCCATCCCACAGGTCCGTGTCTTTTGATTAGGGAGTTAACACCATTTACATTCAATGTTATTATTGGAAGATATTTACTGAATCTTGTCATTGCATTATTTTTCTGGTGCTGATCCCTTTATTTTTCCCTTTTGTTTAACTCTTCTCCCAGTTATATGTATTAATTCCTTTGGACTCTGAGGTGATGTTGACCTTACTGTCTCTGCCCAGGATTCTTTTGTGTACTCTCTGCAGTGTGTGCTTGGTGGTCATTAATTACTTTAGATTCTCTTTGTCATGGAACATTTCTATTTCTCTATCAATTTTGAAGTATAATTTTGCAGGATATAATCATCTGGATTGGTAATTATTTTCTTTTAGGGCTTCAGAAACTTCACTCCAAACTCTCCTGGGATTTAAGTTTGTGTCAAGAAATCTGCTATCATTCAGGTAGGCTTGTAAGTTACCTGAAGTTTTTCTCTGATATCTTTTAGTAATCTTTCTTTATGTTGAATTTTTGGGATTTTTGACTGTGATATGTTGCAGAGTTGATTTTTTTTGTCATTGCTATTTGGGGTTCTACATATCTCATTTACCTGAATATTGAGTTCTTTCCTAGATTTAGAAATTTTTCTGCTGTGGTTTTGGTGAATAACTTTTTATATCTTTGTGTTATCTTATAATCTTTCTGTAACTCCTGTAATTCATATATAGTGGTTGCTTTGGTTTCGTTTTGCTTTGTCATCTAACAGCCATTGGACCCCGTTTCCACGGTGTCTTCTCTTTTTAGGGTATCACTGAGTAATGATCTACTACACCAACCTTTGCTTCAAGCTCTCACAGTCTCTCCTCAGATGAGTCATTCCTGTTACCCACACTTCTAATTTAACTTTTAATATCTAGGACTTCTGCTTGATTCTTTTTCATAATCTACAACTCTTTACCAAAGTAGTCATTCATATCTTGCATTGTCTTTTAATTCAATCAACTTTTTGTTTGTATCTTCTTTAAGCTTGTTGATTACTTTATTAATTAAATCCATTTTCTGTTTATTTACATCCTTTTTAAGCTCTCTGAACATCTTACGCATTTGTTCATCTCTTTCTTCTTTGATTTCTTCAAACATTTTAACCATTTGTTTTCTGAGCTATTTGAGACTTCCTCCACCTCAGCGCCCATAAGATCAGCTCTTGGGGAATGAAGAATTTGGGGAGGCATTTGTTGTCTTGTTTTCTCATGTTCCTATTTTCTTGTGTGCTGAGAGTTGGAGATCAGTGAAAGTAGAAAAACTCTGTGACTACTGTGGAGAGCTCTTTAATTAGTGTCTGTCTCCCTGTGATGGGACCTCAGCTCTGGTTGTGTTTCAGTGTTCAAGACCTATTCAACCTACTCAGTGTAATGGGATCAGTCCTCGTCTCTGCATTGCAAGGAGACAACAACTACTGGTTATATCAGCATCTACAGGACCAATCAATATCAATTATATAATTTTAAATTTACTTTAACAATTTTACTATTTTTTAATAACTCAGAAAGAAAATGAAATAGCATTGATGGCAAGTAGGCTGAGGTGTAGAGGATGAGAGAAGGAGAAAAGCAGAAGAAAAGGAAGCAAATATTTCAGAAAGAAAAGAAGAAATAAGAGATAATGGCAAATGAAAGAAAGAAAAGAGATGGGACTTTCATAAATTATTTTTATATGTGGAATGGGGTGCGGTTTTATATGTGGAAGGGGGTTACCCCTTTTTATTTGTAGGGGTAGGTAAAAGAAAGAAGAGGCCAGCAGGTGTACTGGAAGATGTGGGGAAGATGTAAGAGGGTCAAGATCAATTAATATACTGATAAAAAGCTTGTGTTTGAGTAATCACACACAACTTCTGGAGAGGGTTAACCTGATAGGACCACGAAAAAGACTATATAAACTAAAACCAATTAATTCTTATTCTCCATTTCAAGTATGTAAACATTTCATATAGATATACCAGATGAAAAGAGAAAAAGGAAATACAAAAGAAAAAATTTAAAATGACTGTGTTACAGTAAAAGACACATTGCCATTAACCCCCTGCCCCAAAATACTGCCCCTTGCTTCAAATAGATTTATCCCATCATTCTTGCCCTTTCTGAAGCAGTTCTGGAAAACTCCTTTCATCAGTGTCTTTTTAATTGTGCTGTTGTGGCTGCCTCAGTGTTCTGAATTAATTCAAAACATTTACCTTTCATGGCCATTTGGACTTTTGGGGAAAGCCAGTAGCTGCAAAGTGCCAGATCCTGGGAATAATGTGGATGAGGGTATACGTCAAGGTCTTTTTGAGCCTGGCTTTCTATTGGATGGCATTCGACAGTATCATTCACCATATTTTACATCACATCTCCCAGAAACATACATACACAGCTCTTTGGCAACTCCAAGGAACCTTCACAAGTCTTCCCAGGCTATCCTGAGAGGAGAGAGCTTCGGTTTTCCATAGTGATTGTAAGTTTTTGTCACTTGCTCTGCTCTTTGGGGAAACACAGGCACACGCTAAGTCACGGAGTGATTAAACTGGTCATATTGTTTATTAAAGTGAGTATGTTGACTTGGGTCAGATTTGAATATGACAACAAATAAAATGCAGTGCCTTAGTCTACATCATCCTGGAATACAGGAAATGTATAAAAGGTTTTATAATTTAGTACATAATATTAAGCATTCCAAAACCTTTTAACTGTCCTTTAGAAATTTATATTTTTCTTTTGGTTTTACACAAAAATTGAGGCCGATGGAATATCTTTTCCTAAGTATTTGTCTACATAAGTGAATGAGTAACTACTTTCCAAAAAGCAATGAATTTTAAAATGCTACTTTATTTCATGAGACAGAAATAGCCTTTCTGGCCCAGAATAAAATCCACATTGACTTTTGCCTAGGTTTTGCTTCTCGTCTAGTTCGTCTTTAATGACATGCATCATATCTGATATTATTTACTTTTGTCTACTTATCCAACTGGACTGAGTGCCACGAAGGCAAAGACTATGTCTGCTCCATTTAAAAGTTCATCTTAGGACTTGGTTCTGGGTTTGGCACACCGTGCATCTTCAGTGAATAGTTATTGAATTTAACTACACAGAATTGAATTTAACTATGTAAAATGCCTGATGAAATCTATACATTGGTGGTGACTTAAAGACCATCCTTCACAGTATCAGTCATCTGTGCTCATGTAATTAAAGAAAATTGCCAGCTGAGTGGATCTGCAGTGACTTCCTTATTCAGTGGGGACACAGCCAAGGTGCAAGCTGGCTGGCCTGCAGGAAACTAAGAATGGAGAAACTTGGTTTCCCTTACACACAAATAGGAACCCTAATATGATCTCTTTCTCTGTAGCAAACTGCTATGGCTTGGATTTGTTTTGAGTGTACTCACTAATAGTTCATGTGCTGGAAGCTGGGTTCCCATTCTGGTTGGTGGTAATGTAGTACAATCTTAAGAGGCTAAACAGGCCATAGGAGCACTGCCTTTGGAAACGATTACTTCTAGTCTCTTGGAGTAAGTCATTTCCTGCAAGAGCAACTTGTTATAAAATAAAACAAGGCCACCCATTCTACACATGACTTCTATTCAATCCCTTCTATACATGACTGATTCCCTTTCTATCTGTCCACCACACTGTGGACTCTGCCGCAGGCCATCGCTGGGATGGTAGCGTTATGAAGCTTCCAGCCACCAGAATCATGCGCTGAGAAAACCTTTTATTAAAGTCCTCAGCTTCAGAGTCTTTGCCGTTGGTAAAATGAGAACATTAAGCTGTGAGCTCCTGAAGCTGAGGAACAAAGTCAGTCAAGCAGCCAACGAACCTGACTGGGTCATCCAGCTGAGGATTTATTGCCACTTCAATTTCAAAAGGTATATGACCAAGACATTTGTCGATATCTTTTATGGTATTTAAAATACCATATAAAAATGTTTATGTTCAAATAAAATCTTTTCTGCTAAATTTCATCCTTGATTGGAAAGAAGAACAAATGGAACCTTCTTGTAAAAATTCTTTCTATCCTC
Organism: Hystrix cristata; assembly: GCA_004026905.1. Taxonomy (NCBI): domain Eukaryota; kingdom Metazoa; phylum Chordata; class Mammalia; order Rodentia; family Hystricidae; genus Hystrix; species Hystrix cristata. Next base: position 51,818 of record PVJO010004225.1, on the reverse strand, counting down.
TCTTCTTCCCCATGCGAAGTAATTCCCTTACTCTTCAAAACTCAAATAAGATACATTCTAACTCAATCATTTATTATATTGGACTCTGTTAGCTCTTTCCATGTTCATCATAATTTCTTCTTATATGGGGAAAATCACTTCTAGAATTATCACTGTAATAATACCATGGAAAAATAAACTATATGATTAGTCTTAGAATTGAATACGGCACAGGAAATAACACTGATTCACTTGTCAAAAAACCCAAGTTTTTCTCATTTTAATTCTTATAAACAGTTTTACAATGAATATTTTTATATATGTGACTTGTGCTGGAGTTTCTCTATAGTAGATAGCTAGGACTGGAACTCCAAGAACACTGAATTGGTATCTTCATCTTTGTTAGTATTCTTAAATTACTCTCTAAAGCATAAATCACCTTGATTTACACTCCCACCAGCAGTAGACCTTCCCCAGTGACCCACTTACTCGCATCATTTATTATGACCAATATTTTCACATTTGCCTTTCTGATCAGTGTAAAATAATATTTTACTGGGTTTTAGTTTCCATGTCTCTGACTCTTATCTTTCAGAATACAAGCACAAGGGGTTGGGGATTTTAGCTCAGTGGTACAGCACTTGCCTAGCAATCACAAGACCCTGAGTTCGATCCCCAGCACACACCTCCCCCCAAAGAAGAATACAATCATAAGCACAAGATAGTCTGAAAAATGAGTTTCTACCATCTCACTCCTTACTTCCACATTCCATCAGGAAACTGAGAATTTGTGAGTGAGGGGACACGTCTGATTCTTCCCTCCATGTAGAGATGTGAGAGTAATGATGTCTCCTTCCCAGTGGTAAGCCAGAAACTATGAACTATCTGAGATTTTTACCTTCCTTGGAAACTAACAAATTAGCATGCCATGGTTTTGTATACATATACTGACAGAAGACACAAGACCCTTGGGTCAGAGAAACAGACCATTTACTACTCACAGCATGACTTCTGTCTCATAGAATTACTCTATAAGTCATATGCTACAAAATCGTACACTAAACTGCAAACCACCCCCTCTTGCTCCTTCATACGTCGGATAAATGAGCAGTACTGCAATCCTCATTGGCTTTCCCAGACAGTTAGGGAAATTCACTACACTAAAACACTTTTTATTTGTATGAAAGCCACGTATTTCAACAGAGAAAAAATTTAAATAGCATTTTTAGTCCTTTGTTTCTAATTTAGCCAGTTTTCAAGCTTACCATTGTGGCATATTAAAGTCTGGTAAAACACAAGTTCATCTAATTTTGAATACCAGTTCTGCCACTTAATAGTTGGGTGGCCTTGGGCAAATTTCCTTTTTTCTCTGATGTTCAAGGACCCCCATCATAGATAGCAATAATAGTGCCTGCATCAAAGAGTTAATAGACCTCATTCAGATAGTACAGGAAGGTATATGACATATAATAAAGACCTCGGTGTCAACGGCGATTCTTACTGTAAAAGGCAACATCCTTTGGTGGGAAGATGTTTATTTTCTCGAACTCAGCAATGATTCTTGGCTAAAGATTATTCCGATTATTGTTAAAAGACGTATTTCAGGTTTGGGAGATAATAGACACTACCATTTACTGAGTCCCCACTTGCTAGCTTGTTGAAAGTAGAAATTATACTACTCATTTTATAGGTGAAGTTATAGGAGAAGAGAGATTAGGAAACTTGCCTCTGGTCATACAGCCAGTAAAGGGCAGTCAGGAGTTGAACTCATCTTTGTTTACCTCCGACCTCTGAGTTCTTATTTATTGGGGGGATAAGGAGATCACATCGAATTTTCTTGTTTTTGATGACCAAACACATAAACATGTGCACAACATGTATGTGCTTCTTAGATCAGTTTTGTACTTAGCAAAACCACTTGAGAAAATTATAGCCAAAAATCATTAATGTTTTAAAGATACTTCCTTTTTGCTCACTAACTGAAGGTTTTTTTTAAAAACCTACCAACAATTCTAAGGAAGCTTCTCTGACACAGAAAACAATCCCAGGTCAGAGACACCCCAACTCAGGCGTTTAACAATCAACTGACTTCATGTTTTCATTCTTGCAGTCCTACTGAAGAGTAAAATGAGTGAGAGCTACACAGGACTATCAGAACTTTTAGTGTGTTTTAGATTCAGTCAGAAGGCTTCACCTGATCAGAGCGATGCTTTAGCTATGTTAACATGGAAATGAGGCATCCCCGTCAGTGGTTTAGACTCAAAGAACCGTGCTTAGTAGCGAACGACATGTTTAACTTCTGTCTTTTTCATAATCTAAAGATTTATCTGAAGTTACACAATGAAAAGGATCGACATTTAAACCCTGGAAGACTGTTAAGTTCAGAAATCTACTCCCCAAATTCCTTCACCTTTATCGGGTCACTACTTTAATACATACTAAAGCACCATAATGCTGCAAGTGACAGTATGAGACTTTCCTCGGGATTACTCGACCCACACTGAGCCTTCCGTCCTTCGCTGCTGGCTTGAGTGGAATCCTGCAGGATCACCCTGCCACCGCCTGTCTGGCTCTTCCTCCAGTTGTTAATTAAATTTAATTTTAAAATAGATACTTATAAGAGCCTGTCTGCGTCAACACCTACACTATACTTTTTCTTGTTTCAAAAATTATCTTTCTCCTTGCTACTCAGGTCATTTTGCAGAAGCCTCCAAAACCTCAGATCATTTTGCTCAAGAATAGAAGCTCCAGAGAATGGCATACTCAGTCCAAAACCAATCTGGTCTACCTATGAATGCATTAGGATGCAACTCATTTCTCTAGCTACTTAGGGTATATCCAAAGACTAAAACAGTTATTCTCTCTCACTTTAGGCAGACTCTTAGCTTAACTTTTAGTTGCTATCTAGGAATGACGACCTCTACCCAATTCACTTAAGCAGATGTAACTACAACCACAAAAGCGCTGTCGACTGATGTTCTCCTGAGACCTGTTCATTACCTGTCATTAAATGTTTTAAAAGTTTGCATAATTGATCCAGCCAATAAGTCATCATTGATTTATGGGTTTCTGTGCTGAAGAGTTGCTCTTTAAAAATTCATAACACTGGTATGTGTCTTTACAATCCATTAGCTGTTTACGTACTCACAGTCTTAGCATTGATTGACCTTGGACTGAGATTCTCATGGACTTCTTTTTTTTGCAAGTCCTCAGTATAGAAAAGCAATACTTCAGCCTTATCCCTTGATAGCTACACTTTGATTTTACCCCCTCCATCAAAACAGAAACTTTACTTGAAATGATGAATAAATAAAGCATATTCCATAAACAGCTCTTCACTATTATTTAAGGTTGTGGGCTGCCTTGTGTGAATCTCCTTTCCCCACCATCAGATTCAAGTGTGTAAATGTTCTAAAAGGCTTTGAAAGTTTTATGATGATTTCAGGGGATGGAGGAGTAATAGCTGAAGAGTGAAGCTATTAGTTTTAATATTTATATTGAGTGCTCTGAAACATTAATGTGACAGGATGTAAGATCAGTGCAGTGGGATATATTTACTTCACAACCACGGCCACATGGCAAAAGAAAAAAATAAAATCTCTGTGTGTTTGTGTTTATTTTCTAAAATTCTGAGGCCAAGGTTCAAATGTCTTTAAATTACTTTTTTTTTCCTTTTTAGGAAATTTCAATAACTTTTCTTTAGCTTGAGCAATTTTTAGGAAGCAGGAAGGAGCTGCCAGAGAAAGTGGGCACATAGGTTTGGTAGTCTGTGTGGGTCTGTGCAAGGTCCCCTGAGCCTGCCATGGTAAATGCCATCCACCAGGGAGGTGGCACTCTGCCCCACTTTTACTCCCAACTGCATCTTGAGAAATTCTGAAGAATGATCATTGTAAGCCTAAAGAAATGTTGATGGGAGCAGCTCCTAGTGACTTCAGACGGAGCAGGGACACGAGGCAGGCCTGAGCTCTGGCCTCTGAGGTGCCAGGTTCATTCTCAGTCCGCTTGGCAGACCGTGCACCCTCGTGCCTGTCCCTTCACAACTGCAAGCTCTTGTTTTTCATTTTTTTCTAATGAGTATAATAATTGCACCAACACACACAGTTTTCATGGTGGATAAATGAGATAATCCCTTCGCAGACTTAGTACAAAAAATATTCCCTACTGTTATCATCACAGTCAAATGAACAAATACTTTGAGAGTGTGTTATGCGCTGAATTTGTGCCTACAACTGAATTTTTAAAGTACAGCATATGGTTCTCATTGTTAAATTATCAACAATCTATTGGGAAAATAAGAATAGTTGCCACTTAAATCTCACAACAAGAGCAGTGGCGATGGTTCAGAATTAGGACGGACCTATAAGAGCTAGCTCAAATTCCAGGCCTGTCATTTGTTACTTCAAGAAGAACATGATTGTTGCTGAATCGCTCCGAGACTCAATTTCCTCATGTGTGAAATAGGCATTTTGATATTTATTCACACAGTTACTGTGAAGAGTTAAGGACATAATGCTAATAATGCTTGTGATCAACAACAGACTACTAAAAGACGAGGTGTGCTCAGACCATCTCAGGTTTAGAGTTAAACAAAACTGAGTGGCCACGTGACTTACTAGCTATTTTTCAGATGGTGACAGCAATGAAGACTTTCATGGTGAAATAAATGAGACAAGGAGTGAGTAATGGTGGAGACTTGTGAAGGGAGTTCTTGCTTTTCACTAGGCAATAAGGGAAGGATCAGATTGGAGCTGGACACTTTCAACATCAATAGGCAGAGAAGAGTAATTAACCGTAACAATTCTTAAAGCAGGAGGCAAAGTATTAACAAAGAGAAAAGGAAGGACAGCCAGCGTGTGTGGGGATGTAGATGGTAGAGTTGAGGTGGAGAACCACTGGTTTAAGAGACCATTTGCACTAAAACAGAAAAGAGTGATCTCCCTGCTCACCCTGTTCTTCCTTCAGCCTTGTAATCTAAATCCGAGATGCTTCCCCGCTGTGTTCCATGTATTAATATCACTCTTATTTTGGATTTTGCCAGGCAAACAATCATTTAATGGTCTTGTTTTTGACACTGTTCTTTATCCTTTACCTTCCCATGTGGCCATGTTTCCCAAACCAGAGCCTCCCTAGCTCAGCTTTTCCAGAAATTAAATTTCTGCTCTTATTTTGTGAACAGGAGCAAGGGCAGTAAGATGGAGGAATAGAGAGAAGCAGACTCCCAGATATTATAGACTGGGCAGTGGGCCTGGGAGTCTTAATACTCAATGTACCAATCTTCCATTAGTTCTCCTGATTTCCTCATTCCCATGATGTGGTACCTGGTCCCCATCAGTGATTTTTTTTTTCCCTGAGGTTGTGTCAGGTGACTCTGTCTACTTCTCCCTAGTACTGTTCTCTGGAAGTACTTGTATTTTTAACTTCCTCTGTTTGGGTGAATTATTTACCATTCTCCATCTACTTCTTATCTTTTAAAATGTTTTAGCCTCTTACCTGCTGCCATTTCCCATTCTGCTTTTGTGCCCCTGTTGTTTTATGTAATTTTGTTTTTGTTCTTAGAATATTATTCTAATGAAAAATTCAAGTGGAAGAGGAGAGAAATACATAGTCAATCTGCCATGCTCCTATAGAGGGTGCAGAGGTTTGGGAGCAGAAGTAGTTGTTGCTTACACAGACATTATACAGAGAAAGGAAAAATAGATTAAAATGGAGTCCTGCCATATAAATAAGGTGTGAGGAAGTCAGAGGCCCCCTCCCATTGTCTCTTTTCTCCCCTAAGCCCAGACAACCTCTGAGAACACAGACTTAAGAATGCTGTGGTGTAAATAAGGACTGGACAGAGGTAGAGACTCATAGTGTCCAGTTTCTGCCCTCTTGGGTCCTCCTACCAAAAACATGTGGATTGACCAAGAAGCCTTGAGGGAGTTGTTTCAATTCCTGCTATGATTCTATGATTGTCTTTTATACATTCTGTTGTTCAATAAATGTTCCTGAAGGACCTTCTCCCACTGAAGACTGCTTGGGTGGTAGAAAGATCAACACAACAGTCTGCTCAAGGAATTCAGAAGCTAGTGGGGAGCTGGTAAGTGAAAATTGTCACGTCACGCACCATTTGGAGAGCTTTCTGCCTTACTTTACAGGTCCTCAAGAGGAGAGGGCTTCCTAATTTCTCCATTATTAGGAGACACTGATCTAATGGAGGTTCTGCTTGGAGATGGTCAAAGAGGGCGCTGTACATGGCGAAGAGGTGGGTCTTGTCGCTACAATCTAAACATGCTCCAGTTTCAACCCCCTCTTTAACTCCTCATCCTCAGCAGAAATCGTGAAGAACAGAGGTTGTGGCTGGTGGTAATCCAGATCCTCATACTTCGTAAGTATTACCCAAGACCCAAAACCAAAGAAGGAAACATGTCACTACAGATGAAAATTATGATGTACAAGTTCTGAATTTTATCTTCTTTTATTTCTTCTCTCCCTTCTCCTACATTCTTCCCACATTTTCTCTCCACTTCAAAAAATTTACGTTGAGCAACATCCCAAATGCTCACATGGTGGCAAATAAATACGTTCTTTATTTGTCTCTGACTATGGGTTCTTTAATGTAAAGGTTACATGGCAAATACTTTCTGTCCAAATGTCAAAACAACTATGGACTTCCCTGAGGGGACTGTTTTTCCAAAACTCCGTGAAATCAGTTTGGCAGGCCAAGAAAGACATAATGCCACAGCTACTCACATCCCCTTAAAAGACCACAGGACACAGCATGCTCAGAGTCCTCACAGTAGCGCATAGAAGAGCCTCAGACGGGGCTCCTGAGAGGGCATCAGGCATCATGGGCCGCAGGTACAGCAGCCACTCACTCCTAATGGAGACTGTGCCTCCTCACTGTCTGCTCACTACCTGACAAAATCTCCGGATATACACATCACTCTAAAGGAGTAATTAGGCTTCAAAATCTTCTGTGCAAAAAACTGACACACCCTCACAGATTTATTCTCTGGAGACACCAAGTTCTACCATGCAAATATAATGATAGCAGCAGCTTTTCTACAAACGGTATTTTCTCTGTGGAATCCAAAGTGCTGCACACACCATGGAGCAAATTGGGCGCAGTAATTCAAACTGGTAGACAGACTTGAGCAGCATTCTCGTAAATCCTTCCACTACTTCTTAGTCAGAGGAAAGGAGAAAGACAGAGAGAGGACATAAGAAAGTTACTCATTTTGTCCACAGCTTTCTTCCTCCCATTGGCCAACTCAGAGACATTGGGTTTTGTCCGCTTAGCTGATCTCCACTCCCTAGTGTTCTGAGAAAAGGAGGGGTAACAGAATCATGCTGGAAGATTCCACAGAGAAAAATTAATTAGAAAAAGCAAACTGCATGCCCCAAGGGGTGATGTGAAATAAGAAAAATGTGACCCATTGGGAGTCCTTACACAGATGGTGGAGTCTGTAGAGAGAAGTGATAGAAAGATTAATATATGGGCAACTGGACAGAATTTTTCCAGATGAAGTAAGTGAGAAACTCCTTAGACAAAACAATGGAAGACAATGGGTGATGCTATCACACCTTCTTTTGTCCACGTACTTGAATCTCTTTCAACAGCTGAGATACAAAATAGACCTGAATTTTTACCGGGACTTTAATTCTTTAACTAGAGCACTACTTTGGCATGTTGCAGAAGCTTCCTAAGTCTGCCTGCAGAGGAGCTCTGTACATATTTGAGCTATCTTTTCTGCAACCCCAGTAACATTTTATTCCATTCAGCTACCTCCAGAATCAGCCTCCTAGACGTTTTCTTTTCTTCCTCAGAAAGTAACTCCTGACCTTGAATTGTTTCCATCCAGAGCATTCACCAAATTGAAATTTTGCCAGTCAGTAGGAAATAATGCTTGAAAAAATGAAAAGATAAGGACTGTTAATTATGCACTAGCTTTTGCTTGCCCTTCCAGATATACCTTTTCCACACTAGCCTAGATGCTGAGGGCCAAATCGCACGGTCTGATTAATGGAGCCCCTTGCCTTCTGACTTCTGGTTGAATTTGGCCAAAGGAAAGCACCAGCAGGAGATCTGGGAGTATGAGTGGGCTCACTTCCTGCCACCCAGGACTGTTCCTCCACCAAAGCCGCAGCCTCAAGCCGGAGGCCTCTGCACAGCTCTTCCTTCTCAGGCTGCGGTAGACAGTCCTGCCTTGCTCATCCGGCATGAGGTTCACTAGCTCTGGAGTGTGGCACTTTTCCCTTGTGGATTTTCACTGCTCTTCATTCACATCCTTGTAAATAGTCTGTTCATTAGACTCTCTTCAAATCACCCATCTATTTCCTGCTGGAACCCAGTTGGGAGAATGAAATTTACCAAAGCAAAAGGCCTAGCCTACACAGAGGGTGAAAACAAAAAAAAGAGGCTATTTATTTAGCACTCATAAAAATAAACATGGCTGAGAAAGTCTTCCTAGACTTAAGACATATAAGAAAGTATTAAACTGTAACAAACTATGTAAATAATATGGGTTTCCTATACTTAGCAAGCCTATGATAGCAATCACTGTATTACAAGAAAGGCTATTATAAATTTTGTTTAATAACTTTTCTTTTAAAAATTTTATAAAGTCCCCAAACACTGCTTCAATGAAAACTGAGAAGAATGTAATTATAATGTTAATGCACAGAAATGTAAAGAATCTGGTGAGAACAGCAAGGAGTATAAAGAAATGATAGATGAAATAGAAAAAATGAGATCTGCATTAGAAACAGTGAAAAGCAGAATGGCCACTGGGAGCAAAAAAAAAAAAAAAAAAAAAAAAGAACTGCCGCTGAATAAAACCAACCAAGTCAGAGGTTGGAAGAACTCACCGGGGCGGGGGGGAGGGTGTTCCTATCATAACACAGAAAAAGTGTCTAAAGAGAATCAGGTAAAATCAGCTGAGTGCCAACTGAAATTTCCACCAGGCCACACATAAGATGAATATTCAATAAGCAAAGTTTCTCATATATCAGAATAGTTTCTACAACAAGGAATCTTTTCCAGTGCCACAGGAGTGGTGGAAGACAATCAACTTTGTTTCTCAGAAGTCTGCCTCTTTCTTCTCTATAAAATCCCATCTCCCTACTCCCTGTGCCCCTTGGTCCTGTAACTCCCTCTAGGGCACACTGTTCTGTCATAATCATGTTACATCTGTGATTGCCAGCAAAGGGCAGCAGCAGAGCCCTAAAAATGTGCAGAAGGTATGGACTCATCTCCAATGGCACAAAGGAGATTTGGTCAGTGGGTATAAGGAGGTGAGTGTGAATATAACCAACCAGGTGTGTGATTTCGGAAAGTGTGCAATACATTCTGGTAGGAGACAGAAATAATTAAGGAGGCTCAAGCAGCTGAGTCCCAAGACCCTGCTGGAAAAGTGCTCTGGGTCTAAAAGGGGCTTAGATACCCAGTAGCCTCACAACTACGTCACTCTCACCTCTTCTTTCTTCACCTCAATTTTACTTCCATCACTTCCACTTCAAAAATTCTTCCATTTCAGTGATAAGGGAAGCAATTTAGACCCAGACCCTCAATACTAAGAAGTAGACTAACTCTTTTCTTAATAAACTTTTTAGTACACAAAACCCCAATTTTACCATAAAGTTTGAGTTTTAAAGCATACTCACTTTTTAGGCAAGATTCACTAAGATTTCAGTAAAGCCAAAATGCAACACTAAGATGTGCCCTAAATAAAATCTGTTAATTGTCATGTACTTCATTTTCAATAGGTTTCATGTACTTCATTTTCAATAGGTTTCTCAGTTTGAAGAAACCTATTGAAAATGGTAACCTATGAAGTTGGTCTTACCATGAAAACTCTACTGATGATGGAGTTGAAGACAGTGAATGTTACCTTGGAGAAATTAAGTTTCACCCTTACGCCGCCTTTCTCATTTCCCAGAGAACAATGCTATGAAATCCCTGACATGCTTACCCACTCCTTGTTTGTGGTCATGACTGATTTCAAACACAGTGCTGATTTCTGTCTCATTACGTCGGCCTGGGTGTACCGGCAAATTTGTTTTCAGAGGAAACTCTTCAAAGAATGTAACAGGTCCCAGTAACAAAACAAGAAAAGAAAAGGAATGTTGATAGGCAGAAAGAGAAGTAAGGCGCATTGCTATTGCATTGGCATCCTTCTTCAGAGATCAGGGGAAATACAGCAAGCGTGACTTCTATTACCATGATAGAATATTGCATTCAGCTGTGATGGAGCAGAACTGGGAAAGTGTATCCCGCGGTATTTTCACTTCATGCATTTGGCATTGTTATTAGTTATTACATTTAAGATACCCTGGTCTGTTTATTCCTCATGTTCCCTCACAGAGAAAACATGAACCGTGGAAAAAGAATATTTGATGTTACAAATTATCTAGCTCACTGGTCTCATTTCCCATTTAGTATGCAATTATTTGTTTAGCTTCCCTTAGCAAACAAAATTTCAAGGGCATTTCAAGGAATATAAATAATATAAAAAGAAAGTAGAGCTCCAAAGAGTTTCTTTTTCCTCTTCTTCCTTATTTATTTATTTACTTATATTTTATATTCAGAAACAGCACTGAAACATGCATATGTATGAATCAACAAAATCAGGTTAGCTAAGAAATTGGAAATTGCACTCCACTAGAACATTTGTCTTGCTCTAGAGATCTTTGTTATGGATTTGAAGGACTAATAAAAAATCACCAGCATGACTGGAACAGATGTTTTTTATGGACTTGGGTTGTTTTATAGTCTTTTTAGCTCCTCCTAAGGACGTAAGCAGATTCCTCACTTGTCCTCAACACCTGAAATTATGTTAACATTGTCCAAAATGTACACTAACAAGCTACATTAAAAATGCCATAAATTGGAATGGGGAGATCGGAGGTTTCGGCAAAGCAGCATAAATTTTAAAAGCAGCAAAGAGAGATAGGTATTTGACAGATAAAAAGTAGATCCATGAATAAATAGAAGATATGCAGAGATAAAGACACATTTTAGACATATCGATAATAGCATGAAACAGTCATAACAAAAATAATTAACCAATCGTTTTCTTTTTAAGGCAAAGCATAACCCATTTCCACACTGGAAATTACCAAGATCCAAGAAGCACACAGTAGAAAATGAACTCAAATGCTGTTTCTATGTTTCCCTTGCTGGTGTGCCTGGAAGCCCTTCCCTGGGAATTCACATGCAATGTTCTTTCTTCCTAAGCCCTAGTAAGTTGCTCCCAGTGGAAGCCAAAATTGATCAATTTTGCAGAGACCAAAATAGGTAAGAAACAGCAGTTAACAAGCTTCCTGGAATCCCTGGGAAGGCTATTCCATTGCCATCGTCTTAAACTGCGTGAGTAGGTGCAAATGGGGCACCTGCCCCAGCCCCGCCCTCTCTCTGCCCATCTCAGTTGGAGCACACCCCTTAAGGCCATCTTGCCATCTGCTTCCTCCATTCCTTGTATTGTCCACAATTTATTTTGTTCTCATTAATGAATGACGATACATGATGAGAGGCAGAGTCCAGCCTGGGAGTGTGGTACAGCGCTGTGCATTTGTTCCTCCCTTGTTCATCACAGAGACATGCAGATATCTGTTGCTTTCAATTCCTGCTGTCCATTTGTGAACTATGTACACCTGAGTAAGTTTCTTAAACTCTGAACCTCAGTTTACTACTCTAAAATCAGGGTAGGTGTTATTTATTTCTCAAGAGTATTATGAGCTAAGAATCATAGTACATATGAAAAATAGTATGTGGCACATAGTAAGTAGTCAATAAACAGTCATTACTGCCAACCACTTATTTGCTAATAGAAAGAGAGAGAGAGTTGTTCGCATATATGTATGAATTACGAGAATGCAGAAAAGCAACACCCTGACCTCTCAAAAAGCTCCTACTTTGGCTGAGTTAGAGTAAGTGTATAGATAAATAATTAATCTGTATGATAATAATTAAATATGTCTGGAAATCCATACATGTAATTAGAATTTGAAAAATAAAAAAGAGGCAGAAAAACTATTTGAAAACTTATGGCCACATTTCTTAAAAAATTTTATGAAAATCAGAAATTCACAAATCCAAGAAGAACCTCGATGAACCCCAAGCAAGAAAACTACCAAATATTGTATGGTCAGATTTGGGTGGGGGAGGGGGGAGGTGTGGTCCTTACAGCCATCCAGAGAAAAAAGACACATTCCAAGGGCACAATGGTAAGAATAATTTCTCATCTGATGAGAAATAATCCAAGCCAGAAGACAGTGAATAACATCATTAAATTGCTGAGAAAAAGAAAAACTATCAAGTTGGAGTTCTATATTCAATGGAAGTTTCATACCAAAATTGAAGGTGAAGTAAAAATATTTTCAGATAAATAAAGTAAAAATATTTTCAGATAAATGAAAGACAATTCATAGTTCACAGAATTGAATAGTAAGTAATATAAAAGAAAGTTCTTCAGGCTAAAAGAAATAATACCAAATGGAAAGACAGATCTATAGGAGAAAATAAAGAGCATAGGAAATGGTAAATGATTGGAAAATATAATAGATAATTTTTAAATTAAATTTCTTTAATATACAAATATAATAAAGCATAAGACTAAAAATATATTAATCCAGTATGGAAATTCCTCAAAAAAACTACAAGTAGAGGTTCTAGATGACCCAGCTATTCTTCTGCTTGGTATCTTTCTGGAAGAATTAAAAGCATCATACCACAGTGATATATGCACATGCATATTTGTAGCAGCACAGTTTCTAATAGGTAAACCTTAGAAACAACCCAAATGCTTAGCAACTGATGAATGGATAAAGAAGATGTGGGTTTTTTATATAATGGAGTACTACCTTGCCATAAAAAGGATAAACTTGAGACATTTCTAGGTAAACGGATGCACTTTGAGAACATACTCTTAAGTAAAATAAATCGGACACACATGAATACATATTGCATTGTTTCTGTGGCATGAGAAACCATAAGTGTAAATAAGGACAAAAAAGTATAATAGATATTGAGAAAAAGAAAGAAAATATTCAAATGAGAAGGAGAACTAGGGAAGGAGGAGGGGAAAGGAAGAAAAGGAAAAGGAAAAGAAAAAGAAAATAATGGAAAAAATGTAAATAAAACTGTTGTAAATAAGGAGGGGAAGAGGAGTTGAAGGGAGGGGTGGGGAAGGGGGAAAATACTAAGATATATCATGTACAGGTAAAAATTAACTATGAAGAATGTGATTGTTATGTATATCTAAAATGTACCGATAAAGTTTCTTGGGTCAGTAAAAAATATATATATTTATTAATCACATAAGCCACACATTTAACAATAGCTGCATAAAAGAAGAGAGAAGGGTAAATGTACAATAACAGCTATTAGGATTTTATATAAAATGAAATGGTATAATATTAATTTATGGTGGTCTATGATAAGTTAGGAGCATATTGTAATGCCTAGAACGATCCCTAAAAACAAATCAATAGCTATATAAAATAGTATAGCTAAAAGTGAATTCTGGAGGCAGTGTGGGATAATAAAAATATTTTATTAATCCAACAGAAACTAGACATGCAGAAACAAGAAATAAGGGAAACATAGAAAACAAGTAGCAAAATGACAGATTTAAATTCAGAAATATAAATCATTGCATTAAATGTAACTGGATACAAGCAACAACTGAAAGTCAGAGACTGTTAAATTGATAAAAAAAACATACAACTAAAAGAGACAACGTTAAAATATAAAATGCAGATAGTTGAAGGTACAAAGACGGACGAAACCATACCATGCAAATGTAAATACGCAAAAACTGAGGCAAAAAATCATATGAAATGCAATTCAAAATCAGAGAGGCTACTGGAACTAAAAGAAGATGTTGATAATAAATGAGTCAATTCATTAAAATGATATAACAATATTCCATGTGTGCACATCTAAGAACAGAACTTCAGAGTGAAGCAAAACCTGATTCAACTAAGGAGAAATAGATAAACACACAATTATAGTTGGAGATTTCAGCACTCCTCAGTAATTAGTAGAACAAGTGGACAGAAAAACAGGAACTATAAAGAAAATCCAAATGGCCCATCAATCAACTTGACTTGTGTGGCCTTAATAGAAAGTATCACTCAACCAGGGCAGAATACACCTTCTTTTCATATGAGATATATTTGATACAAATACCACATTCACCAAAAGGAACCCTATTCTGAGCCAGAAAATCAAGTCTGTGTAAGCTTCAAAGAAACAAAATGACACAATATTTCTCTTTGATCACAGTGAAATATAAGGCAGAGAAACAAGCAAAAAGTTTTTTTTTTCTTTGAAAAGATTAATAGAATTGCTAAGTATCTAGAAAGACAATGTTTAGAGAAAAGAAAGAAATGAAGTACCAAGCTACAGAAAGACAGAGAAACTTTGAAATCAAATCACTAATACCAAAGTGTACACAAGATATGGTCCGAGAGTAGAGTGAATGTTTAAACTTTTTAAAACTTATCACAGTAAAAGACACATTGCCATTAATCCCTCTCGAAATACTCGCTTGGCTTTGAACACATATATCCCGTCATTCTCATCCTTTCTGAAGCCGTTCTGGAGATCCTCTTCGGTGACTGTCTTTAGTTGCTCTGTTATGACTGCCTGGACTTCCTGAACTGATTCAAAAATGTTACATGGTCATTTTGACTTTAGAGAAGAGACAGAGTCACATGGCACCAGATCCCATGGATAAGGTGGATGAGGACATACAATAATGTTTTTTACGTGACCAAAAAAAAAAAAATGCTGTACATGGTTGGTCAACCAGGAGTGATCCAAAAATAAGTAATAATTTATTACAATAAAAGACACATTGCCATTAATCTCTCTCAAAATTCTCAAAATATTCTCCCTTGCTTCAAACACACTTATCCCATTGTTCTTGGCAATGTGTTTTTTATTGTAATAAGTTTTTTTAATTTAAACATTTACTGTAGTTTTCAGCCATCCCTTGAATAGTAAATCTTAAATGCATGATAGCGTGTATTACTAAGTCTATATTACTCAATATACAGCCAATCTAAAAAGGATGTCAGCGGTTTGGGCAAAGAAACTATTCAGCATCACTCCGAAATGGTGAACACATGTCACTGCACCTCCCCAGTCCCACAGAAGGTGTAAAACAGAGCGACTGTAGACCACAGACTTCGGTGGATATGAGAGTGTTGATATCGGCTCACACTGTAACAAATGAATGGCATTCGTGTCCCCTAGTAATAGAGGGAGCTTCAGAGAGAGAAGAGGGCGAGGGAGGAGGTCATGTAGAAACTCTGTACTAGGGTTGTTTTGTGTCTGTGAGAAACAAAAATTACTCCAGAAAAGTCTGTTTGGGGGAAAAACATATTTACCAGATATTCACCTGAAAGAAGGTTAATTTCTGGGATATATAAATAATGCCAAAACATCACAACAAAAAACAAGTAATACAATTTAGAAATGGGCAGATGATCTAAACAAACACTTCTCAAAAGAAAAATACAAATGACCAATGAATCTATGTAAAGAGGCTCAATATCATTAGCCATCTGGGAAATGCAAATCACAACTACAATGAGATGGCCTCCCCTCCCAGCCAGAATGGCTAACATCAAAAATATTAAAAATAGCAAATATTGGTGAGAATGTGGAGAAAGGGAAACTTATCATTGTTGATGGGAATGTATATTAGTACAGCCACTGCCTAAGAACAGCATGATGGTTTCTCAAAAAACTAAAATGAGAACTACTATAAGACCTAGCTACCTTAATGCTGGATATATCCAACAGAAGTGAAGTCTGCATGCCAAAGAGATCCTTGCACATTTACTGCAGCACTGTTCAGAGTAGCCAATATGTAGCATCAGCCTAGGGGTCCACCAACAGATAAACGGATACAGAAAATATAGAGTATTATTATTACCTGACAATAAATGAAGTCCTGTCACTTATAGCAGAATGGATGGAACTGGAGGACATTGTATTAAGCAAAATATACCAGACACAGAAAGACAAGCATTGTTACGTTCTCTCTCATATGTGAAAACTAAAGGAAAGAAGCAGATCTGGACGTCAAATAGTGACTACTAAGGACTGAGAAGTCTATCAGGAGAATGGGGAGGTTGGTGGAGTAAGGGAAGAAGGGTGGATGGATATGATGTGTGCACCCTGTATGCATGCACGGAAATATCTCAGTAAATACCATTAATACGTGTTAGTAAAAGTAAATCAGTATAAAGAGTCTGTTTGTAAAAAGGAAAGATAAAACACTATTCCAGCAAAAAGAGATCATTATAGGTCTTACGGATATTTAAAGATAATGAACGAATAGTATGAAAACTTTGTCATTAAATTTCATGGCATGTATAAAATCACATTGCTTGAAAGATGCAACATGCTAAAATGAAACAAGAAAAAATAGAAAGTATAAATGTCACTCTATATGTTGAATAACTTAGAACTATAATTCAAAATATTTCTAGGTGGCTTTGCTGGTGGATTTCATCACATATTTTTAAATAAAGACTTATACAAAATCTTTCAGAAAATAGAGAATGAAGAAATACTTTTTAACATGTTCAATAAGATCATTATAATCTTGATCTAACAAATTAATAAAGGCATTACTAGAAAATAAAATCA
Source organism: Hystrix cristata (assembly GCA_004026905.1). Taxonomy (NCBI): domain Eukaryota; kingdom Metazoa; phylum Chordata; class Mammalia; order Rodentia; family Hystricidae; genus Hystrix; species Hystrix cristata. The sequence continues at coordinate 35,191 of PVJO010004225.1, read as the reverse complement.
CAGGACATAATTTTAACAAAATATTAGTAAATCAAATCCAGCAATGAAAAAAAAATACCATATCATTGAGTGGCTCAACATGAAAGTTCCTTTAACATTTTAAAACCAATCAATTTAATTAATCACATTTAAAAGATGAAAAAGAAAAACCAAATGATCATCTCAATAGCTACAAAAAATTAATTCGACATAACTCTGCTTCATTCATGATCAAAACTCAGCAAATCACTAATATTAAGGCACATCGATGAAAATGTGCAGCTATTTCATTGTGAAAATTATTTTTCCCCTAAGATTAGAAAAAAATGTCTGTTCCTGCCAAAATATCCCACATTGTACAGAAGAAGGTCTAGAAAATGCAGAAAAGCAACAAAAAGAAATAAAAGCAGAATAAGTTGTAAACAAAGACCTAAGGCAGCATTTGTTCAAAAATACAGTCCTGTCATTTGCAGCAAAATAGATGGCACTGGAGGACCTCAAATTAAGTGAAATAACCAGTCACAGAAAAACAAGTAATACATGTTCTCTCTCATACGTGAAAACTAAAAGAAACAAAATTGACCTGAAAGTCAAATAGTGACTGCTAAGGGCTAGCAAGTAACAAAATGCTTATGTGTGTAGACAATGCTAAGGAAGCCATGTGCCAAAAATAAAAGCTATAGGAACAAGTGAATCTAAGTGACATCAGTTTAAGGTCATTGAAAAATTGAATTTGAAGAAATAATGCCCAAGATATTAAAAACAAATATTTACATCTAAATTAGAAAAATACATGGAAAAACCTGCACACTGAAAACTATAAAATATTGAGAGAAATTAATAGTGGCCTAAGTACACAGAAATATACATCACATTCAAGGATTGAAAGTTTTAATATGCTTAAAATGCTGCAGTAGGCTAAATTGTGACAAAATTAGTATGTTGAGATTTTTAATCCTGAGCACCTAAGAATGGGACTATATTTGAAAACAAGGCCTTTAAGGCGGTAAATAAGTAAAATGAGGCCATCTGTGTGGGCCGTGATTGAATACGACTGGTGTCCTTATAAAGAGAAAATTAGTGTACAGACCACACACACACAGACTCAGTGGCAAGCTTGTGGGGCATAGCAAGATGGAGGCCATCTGCAACCCAAGGACAAGCCTCCAAAAAACCCAAACCTCTTGACACTTTGCTCTTGGACTTCCAGCTCCCAACCTCTGAGAAAATAAATTTATATTGTTGAAGCTACCTAGTCTGTGGTATTACATTATAGTAGGACTAGTAAACTAATACAAATTTTAATTCTCCTCAAGCTGACCTATAAATGCAATGTTATTATAATCAAAATCCACAAAGGCATTTTTGTAGAAATTGATAAGCTGATTCTAAAATTTATATAGCAAGATAATGAGTGAGTAATATATGTGAATAACCAAAATAATCTTGAAAAAGAATATAGGGGATTTATACTACCTAATCCAAAGACATAATAAAGTCACTGTATTCTAGTCAATGAGGTATAGAATGAACAAATACATCAAGTAACAGAACAGAGAATGCAAAAATAGACACATTTATCAATTGATTGCTTACAAAGACACTAATGAATTCAATGGGGAAAGAAACCTTTTTAACAAATTACTCTAGAACAAGAGAACCATATTTAAAAAATAATTTCAATTCCTACATCACACCATACGCAAAAATTAATTTGAGATAGATTATATACCCAATCACAAAAGCCGAAACTACAAAGCTTCTAGAAAACAACAACTTCATGACACTAGCTAACAAAATTTTTCTCAGGCAAGACTTAAAGAGCATTAACCAAAAAAAAAAAAAAAAAAAGAAAGAAAGATGAATGGAACCTTACCAGCTCCATGTAGATAATGTCCGAATTGAGTTAATATTTAGGACATTCAGTTGATGCTCATCAGAGAACTGATTGGTTGTTGGTGAGGAGAAATCACCACATACATTTTGGGATCTTGAGATGAAGTGATCTGTGTTCAGAATGTGAAGTAGAAGGAACAAATGGTTTTGTTTGATTACTTTATTCTTTCAGGGAGTGTTGGAGATGAGGTCCAAAGAGGACGGGCATTCAGATCAAGATGTGTTGAAAGTGATTTTAAAGACTGTGTTTAACTCTGCATGAAATAGGAAGCTGCAGAAAGATTTTGAGTAGAGGAACAACAAGATCCTTTACAAAGGGTTGCTCTGGCTGCTGTGCATCACAATAAACTTGGGGGAGGGGAGAGATACAGTATTTAAGAGCATAAAACATGAAAGCAGAGAGATGAGTTAGACCACTTCAATGGCTCAGACAAGAGTAGTAGCAACGGGGAAAAGTGGTCATAGTGTGGTGTACTAATCTGCTTTTCCATTGCTGTGATAAAACACCTGACATACTCAACTTAAAGGTCAAAGGGTTTATTTTGGCTCATAGTTTCAGAGGTTTTAGTCCATGGTCAGGAGACTTGAAGGCAGAAACAACACATTGGAAGAGCATCGTGGAAGACAGGTGATCAATGCATGGCAGCCAAAAGGCAGAGAAAGGAGGAGGACAACCAGAGAGAAAGGAAGGGGCTGAAAGTGAGAATACACCCTTCCAGCTCCCCAGTGGTCTGCTTCCCCTGACCAAGCCCCACTTCTGAACAGCACATTCAGCTATGAACTCATCAATGAATTAATCCACTGATGAGTAGAGTACATACATGATGTATTCACCTTCCAAAAGCCATACTTTTGAACATTGAGATTTAGGGGAAGGAGTATTTTAGATATAAACCATAACATATGGATGTACTTTGAAAGAACAGTCACTTGCTTATGGATTGTATATGGGGTATAACAGAAATAAACAAGTTGAGAATAATTCTGAATTTGTAACCTGAGCACTGTTAGAATATGATCTCCCAGTGTCACTCCAGACCTGGTAGGCACTCAGTTGCTGTAGTTACTGCCTCCCTTCCCCCAGAGCACCATTCATGATCATTTCTTGCCCTTGTCCAATCTAGCTCAGCATCACAGAACCTACACTGTTGTGAACTTCCCAGGGCCCTTCTGCCACCTCCTCGCTGACTCTGCCTTCGCCACCTTCCTGTCTCTGGTCAAGTTCAGTTTCTTCTTTTCTGCCCAGTACTTCTTGCCTTTGATATTTGTTATGACTGTTTGGTCCTCGGGCCCCACCTCTACCCCTTTACACATACACATGCTCATTTTATCAATTCCCCTGCTCTATGCCTTAAAATCTTGGGTTACATTGACTTGTACCTTTACAACAAAATGCAGGCTAGAAAAGGCTAGAAAAATGACAGCTTATTTAAACCAGAAGAGAAGTTCAGAAACCATAAGATTTGAAAACAAGCTATTAGGCAAAGCCATGACCTTCTGCACAAAGTGCCCAGACAAAGGATAAGGTTGGGTATGAAATCTAAGACCTGAGATGCAGGACTATACAATAGACTGGAAGCAATAGTATCACCCAACTTTCTCACTCAGATGAAATGCTTTTTGTGTAAAGTAACTTTTCCTAATTTGCCTGAAGTCACCATACCCTTCATTACCGGGACAAAATACCCACCACCTGCAATTTAAAGGAGGAAAGGTTTATTTTTGGCTCATGGCTTCAGAGATTTCAGTCCATAGTTGGCTGACCCCAAGGCAGAAACATGGTAGAGAGTCATGACAAGAGAAAGCTGCTCACTTCATAGTAGCAGAGGAACCATGCCAGCAAGGAAGGGGCCAGGTACCAGAGATAGTATCCAAGGTCATAGCTCCATGACCCAAAAAGATGCAATCACAAATGTGCTTTACTAATCCTGTAGGCGGCCCCCAAGCCAATCAAGTTGACAATCCAGATTAACTCTCACATTCTACTCCTTGTCGATCTGACACCCAAACATGTCTCCTTAAACCATTGTCTCCAAACAGATAAAAGCTGAGTCATAATTCCACCTGACATAATATAACCATCCCATACAATCAAAACACACTAATGCCTTCCCTAAATCTTAACAGTTCCAATACTGCCTTCATGTCCAATTCCAAAACCTTCTCTGAGATTCAAGGTAATCACTCTGCTGTAAACTCCCCAAAATTCGAACAGCATGTTACATAATCCCAAAATAAAATGGTAGAAGGTAAACATTCCCATTTCAAAAGGGAGGAAGGGGAGGACCAATAGAAAAGAGTAGGACAAAAGCATGATTGAAATCCGGCAGAGCAAGTATTAAGTCCTATAGCTCCGTGCGTAGCATCTGGGCACATGGTGTTAAAGTGTGGGTTAGGGGCTTGGGTGACTCTTTCTCTGTGGCCTTGCTGATTGCAGCCCAGATAGCCTCTCTCAGGTTGGCTTCACTTGCTGTCTGCAGCTATCTCAGTGGGGTTTCCTTGCTCCTGGCATGTCCAACTTCCCAGGACCTCCACTGTACCTTCAGCTTCATTCCCGCGGGTTCATGCACTGCTCTTCGGGGGCTCCTTGCTTGACCTCCCAGGCCTTCTTTTGAAATCTAAGTGGGATCCTTGCACGCTGCCTGCCTGAACTAGTAGCATTATGTGCATGATGCCAAATTCTGTGCCAGCTCGAGCCAGACTCCCTTGGACCATCACTCCATGATCCATACAGACATACCCAGAAGTGTGCTTTCCTAATCCCCTAGACTGCTCTATAGCCAATTATGTTTACAGTCCAGCTTAATTGTCACATATACATACAAAATGAGTCCCTATTTCAGGGCAGCTGAGCATGACTCAGATTCACAAAGATTGGAATTACTTCCCTAGAAACTACAGTGAGAACCTTCGTAAAAGAGCTTAAGTTGCTTTCCCTTTTACTTTACATTTCTGTAAAATTTAAGTAAAAGGAGCTCAAATTCTATTGGCATCGGCAGATCAGAAAGCATTTTTTCTAACAGCAGCCTTGTCTTGTCCCATGTTGCACATCGTTGTTCCTTCTTCACTCCAGAATGCAAACATCTTTCGTTTATTTCTAGCCAACGTGGTTCCTTTTTCCTCTGATGTTGTCTCGATTGAACCTGAGAAGTTGACATAATTGTACAATTCCTATCTACTGAAAGTTGAACTTTGAACAGTAACTGGAGATCTGAGCAGATAAAGGCATCTGACAAGAGTTTGTGCTTGACAACACCAGCACTCTTTCTCTTCTGAATAATAATATAACCAATTCAACACTCTATTTTCCTGTTGTTGCAATGTTGAATTCGAGTGTCAGTATGACCTGACTATTTATCAGATACGAACTCAGTTAATTCGTGTACAGACTCATTAATTGTTCTTAATTCACATTTGACAGTTGTGTTGGGTCCCTGACCTCTGGTCCCACTTTTGCATGGAAATCTCTGTCTCAGCAGAAACACGCCCACTCCAGCACACAGCCACCCCTGCTGATGCTGACAGAGACTCTTCCCTGTCACTGCAGCTGCTGAATTTCCTTCAATTTCTCTCAGCAATAGGCTTGGAGAGGCTATTTTTCAGATAGAGTTTGAAAATGTTAAGTCCTGATAAGTTCTTCTTTGTCATTCTAATTCATGAAGGAGGCTTGGGATGTGGTAGAAGAGCACTCAAGTTGAAGCAGTGCACACACTAAGCATTTAGGGAATATAGTGTTTTCTCAGTAAGAGGCTCATCCTGGTTCTGCCCATAACTAGCTTCGGATCTGAGTTCACCTTGTGGCACCTGAGTCTCCACATTTGTGATCTCAAAAGGCTGGAAGAGATGACTTCTGAGCTACAGAAGAAGGGCTTGTTAAATATACATCTTTCCTGTCCCAGTTTTCCAAAATGCTCCTTAGACAACTTAAAGACCAAGACTGAAGAACAAGCCCTTGGAACCCACATGCCCACTGGGAGGTGCTTTTGCGTCAGGCCTCCTTATGTGGACAATTTGAAGACCAGTCATGTGCCGTGGGGAGTTTTCTCACACAGCTCAAGCAATCTGGAGAATCAATAAATCTAGCCAATATTTTCAGACACATCCCACACTGACACTCTTATTTTTTACCTATTTCTTTCAACTACGTATAATTTTAAGGAGAAAATTCACCTTTGGGGTTTGGTTTGTTTTTTAGAAACTCACTCTATCTCTTTGGAGTACTGTAAAAACAGTTCTTGGGAAAAAATCTGCAGGCCATTTAGTCATTTGCCACTCATTGAGTAAAACCACTGATTGGAAGGGTGGGAAATTGACACATTAGAAGAGATAAAAACTGTCCAAGTAGACACAGAACAAAAATCTTTGTAAATTCTACATGTAGCAAATATTCTCCCACTCACTTTTTAAGTTTTGATCTTCTTATAGCTGTTTTCATTTATAGTTTAGTTAAAATTCATGGAGCAACTCTAAAGCTTAGTCATAGACTTGTTACTGACCAGGGATTCACAAGAACTGATCTTTACTTCAGCTCTAACTAGCACCATTTAGCTGAGACATTATTTAAAACTATTATATAATCTGAAATTCGAGAGGAAACATGGAAGCCAATCCAGCAATGAGAAATTTGTTTAGAGGAAAGTTTTCTTCTATAGCCTATGTAAATATTTCCTGTGATTAAAAACTGAAGCCGTACTATTTTCTGCCTATTTCCATTGCTGGAAAGGTATTGTATAAACATCTTTCAAACTATCACCTCTATCTTCCGGTCCTAGTTCTACTTTCTGAAGCAATTGAGAAAATTAATAATAGCTTACAGTTTTCAGCATATACTATCAGTATGATTTTCTCCATTCAACCTCATAAGAGCTGCTACTTTAGATGAAATGGACTACTAGAGATGCATGATTCACGTAACTTTTTTTAAAGCAAAAATATTTGAAGCTATGGGCTTTTCAGTGTGAAAAATTAGACAACCTAAGACTATGTTGCCAGAGAAAAGAGAAAGAAGCAAGGTAAGCCTTATATTGTTGCTATTACCTGGAGGCAGGTTCTAGGCCACAGCATAGGGAACAGGCCTGCACAAAGCACAGGTCTCCCTGAGGTGAGGCAATGGAGAAAAGCAGGAAGGTAAAACAGCTGTAACTTGTGGGACAGGAAGTCAGATAGGGAATAGCTGAAAAGGGAGAGAGAGAGAGCGGTCTGCAGATTACCTCAAGTCTTTGGCTGAGGACATTCATGAGAGTAAGTTCCCAAAGCCCCAGGAGAAATCTTCTGAAACACGAAAGACCAAAAAACTCCCAAACATTGTTTTATGTTCCCACCAGACAGACTGGACAAACACAAATATACACAGGGTGTCAGTTAGAATTATCAGAAAGGTATAATCTTTGTGACTGAATTAAACTGCACATAAAACAAAGGCTGCCTTGACAAAGTTTCAAGCAAGCCACAGAAATATCCAATTGATTCCAAGTAACTTAACTGCATACCACAGCAGATCTAACTTACAGGAATATAACCAAAGCCAGTGCCTTACAACAGTGGTCCCTGACCTTTTTGGCTCCAGCAACAAATTTTGTGGAAAACAATGTTTCCATGGACCAGGCTGTAAGGGATGATTTCGAAGTGATTCAAGCATATTACATCTATTGTGCACTTTATTTCTATTACTACTTTGTAATATATTATTAAATAATTATGCAACTCACCATAATGCAGAGTCAGTGGGAACCTTGAGCTTGTTTCTCTGCAAGTAGGTGGTCCCATCCGGGGGTGAGAAGAGACAGTGATGCCCGAAGTGTGCTGTATAATTATGTCCAGTCGTAATCTCATTTTGGTTGCTGTCACTGCAGAAAACCCTGCTTCATAAAAATACGATTTTCAAAATGGAAGCTTTCAGTGCTTTTCAGTGCAACATCAGGATATCCCACCTTGGCTTTAATCCAGAATATATGGAGATTTGAAGTTGCCTCGAACATACTTTTAAGGCTGCAGTCATTTGTGATCTCAAACAGTAGATCCTCTTCTAGCAGGGACAAAGTAAATTCCGCTGGTTTATTCACAAATGGGTCATGGATCAATTCTTTCCCAGTTTTGAGGTCTTTTGTGGTTGGGAAGTAATGCTCAAACTCTTCTGAAAGCTGAAATAGGTAAGCATGCACAGCTAGGAGCAAGAGGACCCTGGCTCAGTCTCTTTCAAAATCACTGCTAGTGTTTGAACGATGTCAAAAGTCCCAGCGTTCACTCATCACACTCATGATTCCAGTTTGACTTTGAATGCATCCACTTTATTTGCAGACTTGAACACAGTTATCTTTCCTCCCCAAAATGACAGACTGGTTTTACTGAATGGGTTGAATATGTCACACAAGTAAATACATTTGCCACTTATTCTGTGTCACTGAAATGTGCTGCCAGCGATGATTTATTTTCTAATACAGATCTCTGTAGTGCCTCACATAACTCAAAAATCTCTGGCCAGTGATCTGCCTTTAGAAAGCCATTCCCCTTCTTTGTATTACAGAAGATGTGTGTGTTCTCTGTTCATCTCCTCACAGAGCTGCACCAAGAGATGTGAGTTAAGAACATTTACCTTAATGTGGTTGACAATTTTAATCAGATCTTGTAAAGCATTGTTAAGTTCAGGTAACATTTTTTGACTAGCCAGCATTTCTTTATGGATAACACTGTGTAAACTCATATTCAGAAGTGACCTCTTTGACTCAGGTAGTAAAACTGGAAAGCCATCCTTCCATTCATATACCAACATAAAATAACCAATGTAATCTTCTTGGTGTATACTCATTCAAAGACTTGAAGAATTCTGCAGCTAGGGTGTTGGTTGGCAACAAAAGTGAACATAACATATCTTCATGTACATCCTCCTGAAAAAATATAACACACAAAAACAACATCATTATCAACATCTGCAGACTCATAAACCTGAATTGCTTACCACTGCAAGTCATTAATTCTAAAAACAGTGTCTCAGTATCCTCTGGTATTTCATCAGTTGATCTAGTTATGGTGCTAACTGAAGGAGGAACAACTGTCACCCTTTGAACTGCAGGCTCTCCTAAAATATCATGACAAATGTCCTCAGCAGCAGCAGATCAACTCTTTACCAGTAGCAAAAGGCTTCTTGACTTTAGCAATGTGGTTAGCCATGAAGAATGATGCTGTCATTGCAAACACATTTGTTGAAGTGGTGGCCTTCAATAATTACCTCTGGGGCTGGGGGTTTAGCTCAGTGGTTAGAGTGCTTGCCTTGCAAGCATAAGGCCCTGAGTTCAATCCCCTGCACCAAAATAATAATAATAATAATTACTTCTGTTGTGTTTACTTTTTTTTCTTTTGAAAAACTTCAAAGGCTTATCTTTTAATGCAAGGTGCTTGGTCTCCATGTAGCAAAGACGTTTTGGAGGTTTCATGGCTTTATTAGATACCTAGGCCCCACATAATATACACAGTACCCACATATTATTCTCCAAAGCAGGTTTGGAGAATGTGAATCACTTGATGTATGGAAACTGTAATTTGAGAAGGACTCTTGGTATTTTATTTTAAATGCGAATTTCTTTTTGCTGACAGTCTTAGAGTCTTATGTTCATCATTAAGTTTTCCTCCTTCTCAAAGAAACATTCCAGTGACATTCAGTTTTTACTCATTTGGGCTAGTGTTAGTTTGTAGGCTTACCAAAACTGTGACTGGGACAAATTCATAGCTCAGGAAACAAGTGCAGATAGGAGTCAGAAATACAATAATAGGCAGGCCATGCACAGAAGAAGTAAGTGTTGGATTCAGTGTAAAGCCTGCCACCAGGTGCAGCTGAAGTGCATCAAGTCCCTACACTATACAGCCTTCCACCAGATTTAGCCTAATTGGCACTGGCTTCTCATTGATAGAATTTTGATATGAGTCTGCAGGCAACTGATTTATTATGGTCTCTGTGCAAACCTCTCTGCTAATGTTAATCTGTATTTTTCAGCCAATCTCCAGTGCTAGCATCAAGACCTCACCTCCATCTCAGATCACCAGGCACTGAGTTTCATAAGGAGCATGCAGCCTAGATCCATTGCATATGCAGGTCAGAGTAGGGGTCAGGTTTCTTTGAGAATCTAAGTCGACAGCTGATCTTATCGAAGGCAGAGTTCAGCAGGAATAAGAGCAACGGGGAGTGTCTATAGATACAAATGTAGCTTCCCCGGCTCATGAACTGCTCATTTCTTGCTGTATGGTACCGGGCTGTGGCCCAGGGTTTAGGGACCCCTACCTTATAACATAAAATTCATGATTCCTAGCACCTAATCTAAATTTACTACATGTGCAAATAAACAGGAAAATATTACAAGCCAGGAGGGAAGAAAAGTCAATCAATAGAATCAGACATAGAAATGATAAATAGCGACTTTGAAAGTATTATTATAAATATGCACCATAGGTTCAAAAATATGGAGGAAAATATGAGTATGATGGAAAGACACAAGGATGATACATTGTTTAAAAAGACACCTCTAGCAATAAAAATGAAAATATCTCAAATGAAAAGGCACTCAATGGGATTCTTAGCAGATTAAACACTGTGAAAGAAAAAAGAAATCAGTAAACTTGAGACAGCAACAGAAACTATCCAAAATGAAGGACAAAACGACCTTAAAAATGAACAGAGCGCAAATGACCTGCAGAAAAATACCAAGTAGTCTCACACACAGGTAATGGGAGTATCAAGAAGACAGTGGGAGAGGATAAAAAATTGTTAAGTGTGATGGTTAAAGTGTTTCTAAATTCAGTAATACTGTGAACTCACAGATGCAAGTAGTTCAACCAATTTCAAGATGAATAAATCACAAACAAAAGCACATGAACTCACAACATAATAATATTGCCCAAAACCAGTGACACAGGGAAAATCTCATAAGCATCCAGAGAAAAAAATTAAGTACATCATAATCACAGGAAGAAAAGTGAATATAATGTTAGACTTGCTGTCAGAAATTCTTTAAGACAATCAATTGGTATCTTTAAAGTACTGAAAGGAAAAATTGTCAACCTAGAATTCTATACTCAATGAAAATAACTTTTTTTAAGTGAAAGCAAAATGAAGACTTTTTCAGACATATAAGATCTGAGAAAATTCATTGTCAGATCAGCAATATAAGAAATATATTTATTCAGAATATAAATGATACCAAGTAGAAAGAAGAGAGGTTAAAAAAGACATGCATGTAGGTAATTATAAAAGATACACTTCTTACTTTTAAACCCTTAAAAGAAAATTCACTGTTTAAAAGAAAGAAAATAACAATAAACTAAGGTGTTCATACCAAAAGAGAAATTAAATAAATCAAAGACCAAAATAAATTAAAAGATAAACAATAGGAATTAGGGAGATGGATTTCTGGCAAAGGGGAAGGGGTCCAAGAGATACTGGAAAGGGGGTCAGGAGGAGAGAAGGGAATGTAAAAAGAATTAAAACATGTTATGTACATGCCCCAACTACTCGCAATGAAAGTATCCACTATGTACTGCAAATATATACTAATAAACGTAAATAAATAAATAAATAAAATGTATAAGAATAGCAGAAAAGATGGAGAAATACACTTGGTATTCTCATCTGTTACTTGTAAATAGCACGATATTACTCAAAGCACATAACTATAAGTTTAAAATATATGTTGCATATGTGCTGCTAAAGCAAGCACTAAAATGTATGTGGTAAATACCAACGCAATATAAAAAATAAAGATATATGGTTAATAAACCAATAACAAAAGTAAGAGAATTACAAGATGAAACACATAAAGAAGGCTGAAAAAGATTGGGTGGAAGAACAAAGAAAAGACAAGACAAATAGAAAACAGCAGGTTTGTAAGTTTAAATCTGGAAATATCAATAAAATTAAATTCAAAGTAAACGGTCTAAATACCCCAACAAAGCCATAGAGTAGCCAAGTGTTGCAGTACATGCCTGTAATCCCAGCACTCTGGAAAGCTGAGGCAGGAGGATTATAAAATTGAGCCCCACTCGGACAACTTAGTGACTTAGGGAGACCCTGTCTCAAAAATAAATAAACAAACAAATGAATGGCTGGGGATGCAGCTTCATGCAGAGGCCCTGGGTTCGAGGCTTAGTACAAAAAAGAAAAAGGCATAGAGTCTCAGAATGGATTAAAAATAAGATCCAAATACCTACTGTAAATAAGATACCTTCTTTCCATAGAAAGACACAAATAGGTTAAAAAAATAGAAAATAATACATCATATAAATGCTATAAAAAGAGTGAGGATGAAAGAAAAAAAGAAGATGGGTAACTACATTAGTATCAAACACAGTAAAGTAATAAAAAGGGACATTTTTTAATGTTTATAATTCATCAAAAGAACAAAACAATCCCAAACCCAAAAGCATCTGATAACCGAGCTTCAATACACATGAAGCAAAAACTGAGAGGCCAAAGCAGAAACAGATCTGTGATTGTAACTGGGGGATTTAACGCTTCTGTATCGGTGACAGAAGAAGTAAACAGAAATTCATGAAGGTTACAGATTTTGCAGTTAAGTAGAAGAGTCTTCACTTTTCTTGATTATACTTTGACAGATTCCTCCTGCTTTCGCTACATGTGACCTCGTGTCAGCTTCCTTCCCAACCCATTCAGCACACGCCATCCTGTAGCTACAGCACAACCTTGCTCACGCTGCGATTCGGCAAGAAGCTTTGAAACATGTGGGTGTAGAAACAAAGAGAGCAAGATAACTGGGGAGAAGGGCCGCGTTTTCTGTTCACTAGCTTAATAACGCATGCAAACAGAACATCCTAACGTGTGCCTCCATCCTATTTACATATGGTGAGCCACAGATTGTACCCCTGCTTTTCACAATACATTTCCAAACGTCCGCTGAGTTGGCCATCCCCAAGCAAACGTTTCTGTCCACAGTGGCTCACGGTGTCAGATTCTAAGAAGCAACCGTTACTGTCGGACGATCTTTGGCAGACAGAGACCCCGCCTTCCAGTATACATGTATACATACTCTTTCCTTTCTCTACCTACAACAGTTCTAATTTTTATGATGCATAAAGCACACTTCATTATGAATAAGCCAACATCAAGTGATAGCTTTTCCTTTGCAGTAAGTTAACTGATGCCATTCTCCATGTAAATTAGTAAATTGATCACCTGTACTAATTTATCAACCAAAAGTTCTCTGAAGAAAATCTCTCTCTCTTTTTCTCTCTCTCTCTCTCTCCTTCCTTCCTTCCCTCCCCTCCCTCTTGTCTACCTCCATACCTGTTATGGTTAGATCTAGAAATTTAAGTTCTCATGTGTTCAGAAGTGGGCTTTTGGAAGGTGATTGGATCACCAGTGAATTCATCTATCGGTAAATTCAGTGGCTGAGTGTGCCATTAGGAGGTGGGGCCTGGTCAGAAGAAGCGGATCACTGGGGCATGACCTTGAAGGTTATATCTTCTGCCTGGTCTCTTCCCTTTGCTCTCTGTTTCCTGGCCTCCATCATTTGAGCAGCTTTCCTTTGCCCAGGCCCTTCCACCATGTCATTTGTGCTTTGGAGCCAGCCAACTATGGACTGAATCCTCCAAAAACTATAAGCCAAAATAAACCTCTCTTCCTTTAAATCGTGTCAAGTATTTTGTCTCCATGACAAGGAAAGTAACTAAAACACTCTCTTTCTTGCTTTCTGACTCTTTTTATTCTTCCTATACTGTCAGATAAAATCCAAATCATACTGAAGTGATCACCTTACCACTTTGAATTGCTTTACATACAATGTCTCTATTCATTAATCATTCAATCTTATAACCATAAGGGTGAGATGGTCCATGATTCTCCTCCCTGGCGGACTGACTTTGATGGGCTACAGCACTGGTTCTTGCCAGCTGCTGATTCAAGCAAATCTCTAAAGGGTCTGACAAATTTTTCGGGCACTCCTTAACCTACGGTGTACCCTTCCCTGTCACCACCAAGGCACCCAGAACAATTTCACACAGGCAGAAAAGGAAACAAGGTAAAGGAAGTAGAAATGAAAATTTTAAATTTTTGCATTAAGTCTCTGGTATTACATAAGAGTCTTTGCAAGCATTGAATTGAGCATCAAAAGAAAGTTTCTTGAAGAAAAAAATTGTTTCCAGAGACTTATTCTCCTTTGGCCTTTCATATCTATAAAAAAAATCCCCTTATTATCTCTAACTATTGTACTGTATCACCCTCTAAAATGCATATTTCTAGTAAAATAAGCTACAAATAAATGTGCTTCCTTTGGATATTTCATCATTTATACCAAGTGTTTTCAAGTACTTCATCTGAGTCTGTGCTAAAAGACTTTTTTTTTTTTTTTTTTTGGTGCTGGGGATCGAACTCCGGACCTTGTGCTTGCCAGGCAAGCACTGTAACCACTGAGCTAAATCCCCAGCCCCTAAAAGACTCATTTTGGAGCTTCTGTGACATATAAAACAAAATCTAGTAGCAAAACAGGAAGATCTGGGAATATTTGAACTCCAGGAAGTACAACCACCATGAACTGTCATAACACAGCAGGATTTGTTCTATGGCCATTGATCTCACCACTCTGGGCCACTTGTCAGAGGGCATGAGACTGCTAGGTTGTAATGTGGTAATGAAGACAAGTCAAATTTTAATATCTATTACTGTACTACTTAATATTTGCTATGAAATTGTATGTAAGTTTCTTATTATAGAATCATAGCACAAGGACTATGGAAATGATAAACTCCAAGGCAATGCTAATGCATGATTTTTGAATTTCATCAAAAAAGCCCTTTGCTCTTGATATCATGAAGTAAACACTAACTCTGGTCAAGCAAAAAATTAAGGTGACAATTACATCATGGACATATTTAATTAATCTGTCTGCATCTGCAGATCTCAGTGCACACGCTAAAGGATAAGGGAAGTGCACTTCTAGTGTGCCAAAGGTCACAGTCACCTAAACACAAGGATAAGAAATGATGGCACTTTATCCTGCTCACAATGACTTTTCTTGTTTTTTCCAACAGAAGTAACATTTTTGTGCCATTTAGAGATCAAAGAATAAGTTGGAGGATCCAGATCCATGGGATTTGACGCCATCAAGCCCCATGTGACCTGTTATGTGACCTTAAAATAAAGTGAGGGGGTTAGGGAAGCATCTCACCTAATAAACTATGTTTAGGCCGCTGTAGGTGTGGGCATGTGGCTGTGGGAGCAGGATTGCTCAGTATTTCAGAAGGTGTGTCAAGAAGAGGGGATGAAGTATAGAACAGATGTGGAGATCTATTGTTTAAAAAAAGAACATTAACTTTGTGTGTAAAAGATCCAAGTTCAAATTCTTTCGTACTGGTTGTGAGACCTTAGACAAGTAACTTACGCCCTCCGAGCATCCATTCACTCCTCTCTAAATTGTGATAATAAGATTGTCATGAGGACAGCTGTGACAGTAAAGTTCCTGCCATCTAAGACATATTTGTGATGTAGTAATAGATAATGTTGAGGACATCCAGGGCAAATCTGAGACTAGAATCAAGAATCACCAAACATATTAATAAAACTTACTTTGTTCATCATTCATTCGTTCATTCAGTCACTCAAAGCACAATGGCAACTCCGATGTATGAAGCCTCTTCTCTGGGCCAGGCACTCTCCAGAGCTTCACAGCCCCTGACAGCCACCAGTTCACGGTCTTGTCAGGTAGAGAGACATGAAATTTCTAGAGAGGTTTGAAAATAAGCAAATCTCTTCCACCCACATTGTTTGTACCCTTTTTAAAAACACAGACCACTAATGCAAGAACTTGGAATCTAGCCCCACAAGCAGGTTTCGTTAGCTCTGGTATCAGCTTCCTGTCACTGTGTAAGTAATCGCATGTGGCTTAGTTAGGCGCCCTGGATTCCGGGAGTTAGAGAAATTATGCATAGATCTGCCATTAACACTAATGGGGGGTTACGTGCACAAATCCTCCTCACACCGAGAAGAGAATAGACTCTTCTCATTCATACATAATAGATCTGTAGAAAAATTAGCATGTTCGCTTTTAGGAGCTGAACTTGAAGATGTACCTTTTATGGGAAATATGTAAATAAGGAGAGAGGATACACTGAAGGACAAGTGCTGTAATGTGCTCCTTTTCTGATGCCTGAGCACCTTGTCAATTTTGCTGCTGCATAAAGCAGGACCAGGCTCGCCTCTGCAGAGATTCCCTAGAGCATTCATCTTCCTGGTTCATTACCAAATTCCCCAGACACAGCTTACTTTGCCAAATTTGCCAGTTCCTCTGGGAAAAGGGAAGTGGGGCAGGCAGCTCAATTCATCAGTCAGTGAACAAGTACTAATGTGAACATTTTCCATGGAAACATTTCTTTCATTTGTTTGTCTTACGAGCTGTTAAATTGGTTCATAAAGGAAGCTGTTTGGGGAATGAAGAAATACTATCAATATTCATTTCAGGAATGCCAACCCTCCCAGTCAGCTGGAGTCACTCTGGAAGCCCACACAAATCCAAAATAGTGGGCAGACAGACAGGTTTTGTCTGTGCAAGAGAAGGAAGGAATACCTTACCTGTGTCTTCCATTTTATTGCCCCTGACCAAAGAGAGGAAATTCCCTGTCCCCAACTTTGAAATCATCTCCCTCTAGCTTCTTCCCAGCAGCACAGTTGCTAATCTGACATCTTAGGGGTCACATTTCACTCATTGGCAATACCACGATAGAGAAAAGTAATCGGCATCCACGGGGACATGGTTGCTCTTCTCCTAAGTATACTTTTAAGGCTGGGCCAAAGCCAGCCACTTTCACCCTCCCACCTAGCACCCTTCCAGCTGCTCACACACTACCCCCACTGCCTGGCCCTTTGGGTATTGTGCCCAAGGTAGCTCATCTGCTGACCTGGCCTTCCAGCTAGTGATCTGTTCTAGATCCCTGAGTAGTGGTTGGCAATACGGATCTGGAGCTGTCTCTGTGATCAGTCAGGGTGGGAAGTAGGTAACTTTATTGGAGAGTCCTGTCACCCCTCCCATGGATGCCCTGCCTTTGAAGGGTGGAGATTTGTGTCACCTTGTGTTTATAACTTCTGGTGCACGCCCCCAAAGAAAAGAGCTCTGAGGCACCCCACCCTTAATGCCTAACGGTTGAAAATGCTAATATTTATCACAGCACTTTGTTTATTCAATCATTCATTCTTTCATTCATCAGTGTTGATAAGCCTTCTTAATTTCAAGTATCCACAAAAGCTGAAAACATTCCCCAGGAAATGGCCTACACCTTTACTTTGGGAAGGGCACACCCTTTTGGGGGAATAGTAAGTCAAAGAAAATTTCCACATAATGTAAGACATGTTATGAAAGAAGTAAGCATGGGTGACGTGAGGACACCAAAACAGAAGCACTAAAAGTATCATCTTTCACTAAGTAAAATTCTTGAGTCACATGTAAACCAAGGCCCACATTAAGGAAATAATTGTAGGTATGAAACATGTACAGTGTGCCTAAATCAGAAAGTTTTGACTTTTAAAACCCATCCTAGAATGAAGAAATTTATTTTGAGAGGGTGTGGAGGGAGGTTTTTACTTTAATGTGTTGAATCAAACTGAAGACATACACTAATCAGCTAATCCCCTCTTTTGTAAACATCCTTAGGGCTTTGGCTACTAACACAGTGGCTCTCCTGGAACTCCAGTCACAGACAGAATGAATGAATTGTATCCAACCTGTGATCTCAAGGTCTTTGTGTCTAAAGGACGGCGCATTCATGGGCAGTCTAGGAGCCTGCACTAGCCGGACAGGGAATGGTCCAAAGATTCCTAGCCCGAATACAGGCAGGCCGCAGGTTCTTGAAACTGGAGGTTTGAAAATAGGGTGGTAGAAGAATTGTCTGGACATATTGCTCCACCTCATCTGAGACCATGGTGACCTGACAGCAGTAGATCCTCTCCTGCAGCTACACCCTCGTCTAATCTCCAAAGACCTGATTTTGTAATGAGGATAGACCAAGAAACATAGTCAGACCCGGGGCAGTATGGGATTCACTGCTATCAAGGCTCTGCCAGAATTCCCACCCTGCCTCAAGCTTAAGCCCCTGCCATGCCACTCCCACGCTCTGACAAAAGGTCACAGTCGTGCAACCCCCCCCCCAAATGCCTGTACCCAAAGAATTCAGCAGCACACGGAGACACCCAGCCCACTCTCTGTCCATGGAGTCCAGGGACACCATGCCCACCCTCATTCTAGCCCACAGAACCACATCCGTGAGGCAGTTTGGGGCAGCAGGTCTTGATTCATTGTTCTGCAAATACCAAATGGTCCAAATCTTTTTGATGAGAATCATTACTTTTGTTTTTCTAAAAATGGAATTGATAGGAGCAAAAGAGAAGGAGCAAACCTCAAAGCAACTACTGCAATTAGAATAAAACTTGAAATGTGATAACATGGAAAAATTCATCCTCCTGTTCATCAAACGAAAAGGATTTGAGTGTCACTATAATCAAAGTATGCTCCTATCAGGTATATAAACGGAAATTGACACATTTTATAGGATCTTAAATCAAAGCCTAGAATTTTATCTTCATATCTTTTATGTAGCTTAAAATCTCAATTAGACTGTTTCTGTTACTATTGATTCTTATCCTGAATGGCACCATTTGGAAGGAGAGAGTTAAAATAAAAAGAGAGAGAGAGAGAGAGAGAAAGAATCCGAGAAAGATTGAACTGGCATTGCACATGCAAATGAATGCATTATGGTAGTGGGGTTTTTTTTCCACTGAATAAATTTACATTTACATCAGTTAGATCTGATGTAATTCTTCAACCAATGAAACTTAAATATATACATATTTTGTCATGAGAGCCCTCACAGCTATAACCTTTTGATTAAGATCTATTGTAAAACTAAGAATAAATTTTAGTCAACCAATTTTAGATTTGACAACTTTTATTACTCATTTTACTCAGAAGTACACTTTAACTGGTGTTTTTTCAATACTCAATAGGAGAAGTCGCCGTCACTTTTCCAGTTAATTCTCCAGATTTTGCAACAATTCTCATAAACTATTGAAATTTTATAAACTCCCACCATAAAGAATGAATAATATAAATTGTCTGCTCCTGAGCAAGGACATGTGTGTGTGTGTGTGTGTGTGTGTGTGTGTGTGTGTGTGAGAGAGAGAGAGAGAGAGAGAGAGACATACATAACCACTACATTTTCAACTGAACAAAAATCAATCACAAAATGAAAAGAGTAGGGAGAAATAGTGAAGAAATAATCTCCTCTGGCTTCAGCAGTCCTGGCTCCTGTATCTTGCTCACGTTAGCCATTCAAGAGCAGTGATGTGGTCCAAGCATTCGACTTGGTCACCTAAAGCAGTATCGCCCATTAGTATGCAAGTAAAACAGCACAGAAACAGGCAACAGCCGCAGCTCTAATGCTCTAAGTGATCTTCCAATGTAATTACAATTTGTTTCACCACAGTCATTTCATGTGGCAAATTAGTGAAGCTGTGATTAAGGAGCTTTGCGTAGTGGAGCTGTGACAAGATTATGAAAGAGTAGGGGGAAGATATAATTTAAAGGGCTAGTAATAATGACCATTTGTTAGAGTGACTATATGTCAGACACTGTCAGCTGAACTCCTACGTCTCTCAACAGCCCTGGAAAGTAGGCATTAAAGTTTCCATTTGACAGATTAGGAAACTAAGGACAGAGAGAAAAGCCCCATGTCTAAGTCTCACAGTTCCTAAGTGGCAGAACTAGGACATAAACCCAAGTTGGTCTGACCTTAAAGGCTGACCTCTCCCCACAACGTGGCTGTACTGACAGGAAGTTAGGAAAGGACTAGGTATCTTCAGTGATAAGTACGGGAGTACTCTTGTGAAAAGAGCAATGACTGTGATGGAAAGAATATCCTAACAAGCCCACTGGAATCATCTTTAAAGATATTCAAATTGGAACTATTATATTACTTGGCCCAACGATATTTTAGGAAGGATCTTTTTGTTTTGGATGGCTAACATCTCAAGACTCATTACAAAATCATATAAATAGCTCATGGTAGTTAACTAATACTTGTATTGTACTTTATGCATAAAAAAAATTTCTTTACACATTGTCTCATCTGATGCATACAGGAGGGTTTGGTAAAGATCGTGGCATGGAGCCACATAGGAATCACCCTGGGCTCACTAAAATCAAAATTCAAAGACCCCTGTCCCCCTAATAAATTTTAACCTCTGAGGATTTAGAATGAGTGGGCCTAGGAATTTGTACCAGGCACCTGGTGATCAGTTAATGGGGGTATTGTATGGGAAGACATCTCAGTATTGTACCTTGAGAAACACTAGCATACATCAAAAGGTGATGATATACCCTGACCAGTACCCTGCACTGTGTGAGGGGGGTAAGACCTCCCCTCACCACCCTAAACAGATGACCACTTTCCTTAGCATGGAGCTACTGTTATCCACGGTGACCTCAAGCAGCGAAGGATGGCTGAGCGGCTACCTGACTCCAAATTCCATAGCTCAAATCTGCCTTTCCAGGCTTTTATTCCCAATACCATTCAATCTTTTCCTTCTTCTCCCCATCTTCTTCTCTACTCCTTAGGCCTTATAAGCCCTCAGTGGGACCCCACACATTTAAAAAGGCCTTGCTAACAATAAATGTTTTTTAAATACCCAGCACCATGTTGGAATCCATCCAGAGCACTCAGAGCATGTTCCCAGCAGTTCATTCAGTTACTTAAAAGCCACGTCAGCGTGAAGTTAGGAAATTTTGCATCTCTGTGTACCAGGGTCACATTGGGAATTCACCACAGGCCCAGCATACTCTAATCTATTTTCTGATTCAGGATTCAGGAAAGATAATTTGCACCTCAGAATGCACATATTCAGCCCCAAATACCCCTGTCAGAAGGGAGTCTCCCCACACACCAGGTCTCGGGAGTAGCACACTTTGGCACACTGGTTATTGGTTTCTGCTTTCTTACTCTAGATGTTTATCTACCCCATTTAACCAAAAGGACTTCAAAACTCAGGACAGTCCTGTGTTCATCCCTCAGTTTCTACAGCCTAGCCCAGTGCTAGGCACATAACAGACGCTCAATAATGTTTTTAAGTAATAATCACAACGAGAAAATTAACCAAATAAATTGTTGGGGTGGAGCACATCACTGGAACCCATGTTTGAGTTTTGTTTTGGCATCTCTCTCTTCCTGTACCAGACTCAGATGTGCATCCTCTCCTAGATGTGCGTATTACAATAAAATCTGTAGGCTAGACAAGAAGTATCCTTGAGCTTGAATCAGACTCCTTCCACACTAAATGGGAGTTATTCTTCCAGGTTGCTTTGCATGTTTGATTTTTTTAAAGAAGAAAGCACCATCCTTCCCTGTCTATGAAAAGACTTCATTGGACACATTAGAAAAAAGTGCTGGAGGAACATGAACTCCTCACTCTGTTCGCAGGTGCAATTTACTGTAAGGTGGAATGGGGGGCAGGGGCAGCAGCAGTGGCATGATGTAGGTTCATTACTGCACTTTTGGGCAGTGTTTGGTGTCTTCCAGGTGCTCTGCAATTATTTACCATCCTAATGGGACCTCCAGGAAAGGAGGTCAGCATTCACACCCCAGGAGAGCAGAGAGCGATTTAATACCCAAAGGAAAGCTTCCGCTGCATTGAGCTAGCTCCGTCTCCTCCAGCTAGGCCTGCAGACCCCCCTCCTTTGGGTGGAGGCAGTGCTTTCCAAATCCTCTGTAGACTCACGGATAGGAAAGACCTGAAGACAAGCTGTAAGAGCCAGTTCAATCTGTTTGTCCTGGGATGGAAAATGTGAATGGAAACTGAACCTTGACGTGTAACCCCTGGTAGTCCACAAATTTTCCAGTGGTGAGGAACTAAAAGCAATATTTAAGCCATATGCACGAGTCATTCACAAAATCTTTACGAGGTTAACTATCAGTGTCCATACTCAAGTTGTGAGTAGTGTGTGGTGCCTATGCTCAGTGGGCAGGCTGGCACGCAAGGTGCAGTTCCTAAGACGTTCAGCTCCCAGAGAAGCCCAGTTCTTTCTGCTTTGCATTCTGGACAATGAGTAAGGCATGAAGTGTTCCTTTAATTAGAGCTTTAACATAGAACACAAGACAGTAAATTCTACTTTCCTGAAAACTCTTCTTTGCAACACAAATTATAAAAGTTTAACTTACTGAATTCACAAGAGAAGTAGCCATAATGAGACTTGTGTTCCCAGACTCAAAGAGAGCAGAAGTTTTAGTCAGCTCAGACTCTAACAAAATACTAGAGCCTGGTGGTTTATAGATACGAGAAAACTATTTTTCACAGTTCTGAAGGCTGGAAGTTTGAGGTCAGGGTGCCAATATGGTTTCTTATAAGTTGCAGATTACTGACTTCTTATGTCTTCGTATAGTAGGCTGAAGGCCAGAGAACTTTTAGGGGATTTCTTACAAGGGCTCTAATCCCATTCATGAGTCCTCTATTCTTAGGCACTAATTATCTCCCAAAGATCTTTATCTTCTAATGTCATCACATTAACATATAAAGCTTGAGGCTTACAAACATTCAGCCCCCTGCAGTAGGGCTGTCTCCATCTCTGCTAGAAGAGAGCTAGAGGAGAAGGGAGATAAAGGTTAGAGAAAGCCTCAGACACAGTTGTTAAGAGTGTGGACCTGGCAATAATCCCAAGTGTGGTCTAAGGACCAGCACACCGGACGTTGCCAGGGAACTGTTTTAAATGCTGAACATTGGATCCCACTGTACTGACAGGCAGACTCTTGGAGATAGCATCCTGGAAGCTATGGTTTACCAAGTACTCCAGATGATTCTTACACGTGCTAAAGTCTGAGAAGTACTGGGCCCTGGGGTCAGACACCCTGAGCTTGTGTCCCACACCACACCATCATTCTTTAACTGTGTGACCTCTCCTGGTCTCTATTCCTTCTTTTATTAACTACTTCCTGGGCTTAGTGGGAAGTGAGGATTACCTGAGCTATTGTGTGTAAAACACTTAGACCCACAACTGGAAAACAATAAGTCTGCTATGGTTTAGATCTTAAAGGTCTCCCAAAGGTGCACATGCTGAAGGCTTGGGCTCTGGTGTGTGGTGTGGACTCTGTAGGAGGTGGCACCTTGTGGAAGAAGGTAGGTCATTGAGGTGTGCCCTTGAAGGAGACAAGGGAACCCCAGCTCCTTCCTCTCTCTCTTTTTGTCTCCCAGTACCTTAAGGTAATCCAATCTCTTCCTTGTGCTCCTGCCACAGGCCCAAAGAAACAGGATGAAAAACCATGGACTGAAATCTCTGAGTCAAGGGCCAAAATAAATTTTTGCTCCTTTAAGGTCATTTTCTCTGGTATTTCATCATAGCAACAGAAAGCAAACACAAAGCCCTTACTAAAGATATGCAGACCAATACAGACTGTCTCAAATACAGACTCTTAAATAGTTCTTCCTCCCAGGACTCTCACTTCCAACTACCTTCCAAGGTTAATTCCTGGCCCAAAGGCAACTTTAACTCACAAAAACTCTTGGATCCACGTAAACCATTCATAATTCATTTGTTAATGGACCACAGGCAGTTCATGGGCATTATTCTACAGTCCCCCACAAAAACCTCTGCCCCGCAGCAGCTCTGGAATCAGCTGTGCATTCCACCAGTTTTTTGGCTTATGGGGAAGAAGGATTTGGTAGATCTTCCCTAGATGACAGAAACTTCCAGATAATCATTATGAAATCCAGAGGTGTTTGTGAAAACAGTAGGCTCGCCCTCGCATTTCGTCTTAAATTTGTAACTTAATAAATGCTTGTTGAATAAATGCACAAATTTCATTAGACTTGGAAAAACAGCACACATTGTGGTGGCAGCATACTGGACTAGGTGTCTTACTTCATTTATGGCGGATGCTGTACTTAGTTATGGTTCAGTCATCCATTTAGAGGTGCCAGGGCAGCTTGGTCTACTGTGACATCCTGCCAGTTTTACAGGAATACTTAGCAGAGTCCTTTCCCTATAAAATTATCACAATTTTTCACAAATTTTTAAAAGCACTTTGATTCATTCCGAAGAAAGACATTATAGAAAAAACAAAGGTTAATTTAGCCTTGGATTCTTTTGGTCTGTTGTTAGAGATAGTGAAAGTCAAATCTTAAGACTAATGAGCCTGGTGAACACTCATCATGTCGATGGTGGGTGTGTGTGTGTGTGTGTGTATGTGTGTACACAAAAGAAGGCAGGCAGGAAGGGGTGGAACACAGTAGTATGGGAAAACAAACACATATACATACAAATACATAGAGATGGTATAGATATATAATATTGATATAGACATAGATATACAAGGGAAGACCTGAACTTTCCCCTTTCTGCAGAGCTGCAAAGGCCTCGGAATGCTCTACACCAGGGCTTCTCGAACTATCTGTGAGGAAGGACAAGATTTTTTCCTCTGGTTTTTGCTTTGGCATTGCCCATCTGTCATGCACGGATGCTATATATGCTCTAAAATGAATTTTTTAAAAGTAAATTAAAAATACAAAAATACGTGATACTATCCTTAAGGCAGCGCCTCCCCAAACTTGCTCCTGTGCCAAAGGAAGGAACGAGATAGCAAGGCATGTAAGAATCTGCATCTAAAATCCCAAGACTATCAAGGGAGCCGAGGACATGGCATGGCCACCCAAAGGAGCAGCAGACAGCGGCAGCAGACAGCGGCAGCAGAACGGAACGGCTCGCCTCACCCCTCTGCCCCTCCAGACGACCCAGGCCTGGGGAGGCACAAGCTCCGAGCCAGCCGCAGCCAGCAGAGGGCGGCACAGCTGGAGCTCCACTGTCCCCTTCTGATAGAAAGCGTCACGGAGACTCACCTACGCCCAGAGGCAATGGAGACTTAGCTCGACTTGGTGTACAGATTTGTTATTTATTCTCTCTTTTCATTATGGTATGTCTCTAATCTTGAACAAACAGCATGTGCAAGAAGCGAGGACTGAGGAAACCGCCTTGCTGTAAAATGCGAATTCCTGAGCAGCAAGGAAACGGCTACAGAGCACAGGCGCAATCTCCGGGCCCTCTTGGTGGCAATATTAATGTGAGGGGAGATTTGACGCCCTGGGTGACCTGACTTTTCCTGTTCCTGCCATCTGCTATATACCACTCCTTTCCTTTCCTCTCCCTCTGCTTCCCCCTTTTAATAGTCACTTCTTATTCTGCAGCGGGACCCTGCTCCCGGCCCTGCCCGCCACACTCCACGGTCACTCGGGCGGGGGCGTGTTCTCTGCGGCCTGGCATTTGGCATGCTGTCTCTTTCCCAACTATGTTTATTAAAAAGTATAACCTGTAGGTAGGAAGCGAAAAAAAAATAATAATGCTGTAGCGATGATGCCATGACTTTTTGAAAGTCTCCTTTGATTTGAGGAGCTATCTCAGACTCCACAGAAAAGTCAGGTCTGCTTGGAGCGTACAGAGAGGGAATACACGTCACAAAACCGTCCTCACTAGCTGTAACAATGAACTTCTCATGAGCTTGGCCCTTGTCAGCTGTAACAACTTTGGCTATCCCTTCCCTGCAGTATGCACTGTATTCTCTGAGTTTTAATCTTGACTTTTTCTGTGTCTGCATTGCTGTGATAGCTGCTTGGCTCTTGGGGCACACACAGCACACTCCCCAGCTGCAGCAGGCTTCAAGTCCGGCAGAACAAGGTTCACATCTCAGGCCCACCACTAAGCAAGTGTGTGACCTTGGGCAGGTTACTTAGAGTCACAGAGACCTACTTTACTCACCTATAGAATGGAAATAGTGATACGCCTGGCCCAGACATGACTGAGAGGATTAAATTAGATGGTGTGCATAAAGTAGCTATAAAAATGCCTAAGACACAGTAGATTCTAAATAAAAGTTAACTATTATTAAAAATCTGTCCTTGCGGACAAGATCCAGACAATGCCCTTCAACTGGCAACAACATTTGAAGATACTGAGCTTAAAAATACAGGATAAATGAAAATTATAGTTGGTTCATGTAAACCTGCTCACTCACATGAGACATGTTTATTCAGGACCCACTTAGCGCTGGCGACTGTGTTAGGTTAATAAGGCAGAAAACCCTAACGAGGAGCTGACGCATATTGGAATAAGAAGACCCACAAAAACAAGATAACAATTCCTGTATCATTTTCACTTGCTAACCAAAGAGCTGAGAGAATATGTGCTGACGTTGTATCACACCCACGGGAAACCGGATTGCTTGTAAACACCCACCTGAAGTAATGGCCCCTGAGTTCTGGCTTGCGTGTGAGGCAGCTCTGAGGACAGGTGCAGGAGGGGACGAAGGAGTCATGGCGTCCCTGCGGCCCGGTCTAAAAGGCATCTCGACCCCACAGGTCCAGGGCCGGGGAATGTCTGTCAACAGCAGCTGCTATGGCAGACCCACCAACACACACCAGGAAGGCAACCAACAAGACACAAACCCAATCCTCCCTGTAAATGAACTTCACATCACACCTTTCCACAGGTGTGTGCGGCTCGAGGAGGGAGAGCTAGCAGGGGTGCAGGCCATTGTGCTTCCTTCTGCAGCTGTTTTTAAACTAAAGCGGGAGAAACCAACATTGGTCTCCAATTAATCTTCTCCTCAGCCTGAAGGATTCAAGCATCAGGGCCATCGTCACCAAGCAGAACATCCTGCACATCCCCTTGGCAAAGAGCATCGATGACCGGCTGCCTTACGTGTCCCCAGCACATGAAAAGGGGACAGAGTAACAGCCTCTGTGGGAACTGTTTTCTTTCTCTCTCCTCTTTTCTTCCTTTTTATTTTTGGTTTCTCTTAAATACCTCTTTAAGAGGCAGCAGAAAAGGCTCTTCTTTTGAGAGAAGATTGCCTGGTTTGAGGGAGGGTTAAATAAACAAACGATAACAACACCAATCAACCCTCTTTGCTTACAGCCTGCAGAGTCAATCTGCCTCCTGGCTGTGGAGCTACCAACCAGCAAAGGCAAACTAATTAGACACAGACAAACACTTAGGCAATCACACCTTGCGAATGTAAGCGTCTTCCTGTCATTTGGCAAGTCTCTCAGCTGCCTCTGAGCGTGAGACAACAAATCCCCTGCAAACAAGTTCCTGGCTCTCCCCGTTAGTGAGACCTAACGGATCACAATGGCTGGAGGTGAAAGGTGGCAGTCTCGTCAGGTAATGACATCTCTCCAGCAGCCCATATTAAAACAGCGGCACTTGTTTAGACTAGCCTATTTGCACCTACCTACAGAGGGCCTTTTTAATGTAATTATTAGCCTCTGCCGCCCTGCTTAGGATTTGAAAATATCGTTCATTTTCATCTCGCTTCAGCTACCGCTGCTATCTTCTATTCTGTCTCAGTCACCTCATCTTCCCACAACTAAGTGTAGAAACAAGCATGAGCTAGAGGAGCTGAATTAACAAGAACAAGTTGGCAGGTGAGCTATGTGACAAAAAAAACCCCTAAGGGAGTTGACAATATATTCTAATCACTACCTGTCTGTGGAAATCTTGAAAAAATTTAAGTGGCTTTTTCTTAGAGAGACCAAAAAGCTATGGCAATAATCGTCAAAACTTGTAGATTTAAAAGCAAGAGGGCCGGTATCCTAATAACAGTATGCAGCCAGTAAACAACTGTATGTTGCCTTCAAAAATAGGAGGCCAGCATCTATTGACAGGGTGGGTCAGGAGTTCTGATAACTGCTCTTCATAGTGAAGAATTGGCCTTTGACCTTCTAAGTAGCTGGAAGGGATGGTCCCACTTGACCTCTCCCTGTATTATACAAACAAATGCATCACTATGTAAAAGTCTGGCTGATACATTATAGACCTGCAGGTCAAAGACCAGCATTTCTAAGTCCCCTGAATGGTTTCCATCTCTGCTTATAAGGATCCAGGTCATATTGGGCAGAGCAGCAAGGGCTCTTTATCTCCCACTATTAATTGTTAAATATCCGCCGTTGCTTGGAGTCGTGCTCACTTAAAAATGGTGCAGTTGACTTTCTGTCGAGATGGCTTTGAGTCTCGCTCCTGAAACCTTATTGGCGCTCTGGTTGCACTGCAGTTTACAGCCATCACTTATTCATGATTATAAGCAGTGATTTTTTTTTTTTCAGGCACCAGTTTAAACTCATTAAGGAAAGACTTTTGTACAAAGCAATGTACACCTTCCCATTTTCTTTCTATAGTTTCCCTTTGTCTGAACATCTCCAGTATCTTCCTCTGCTCACTCCCGTCCTCCCCCCAGGGGAAGAGGGATGTTATAGAAGTCAGTTTCTGGGACATCTTGGAGGAAGAGGAGTGGGCAGGGCCACTGAGACTCCAGGAATGTGGAGTAGTGTGGGCTCAATCTCCAGAAGATGAGAAAAAGGTGACCTGTAAAGTGGCTAGAAGGAGCTTTCTCGTTCTACACGCGGTAACCTACTGCTTATGCCAATGCTATGCAAGGTAAACAGAACGAGAAGAAAACTGTGAAGTGGTCCCTGCTTCCTTCTGCTGAGGAAAAGAGGACTAATGACAGAGACTGAGAGGCTTCTCCCCTGACCTTCCGATTCCACGTCGGCTGCTGAGCAGCGCAGTGCCCACCATTATCACAAACGCAGACTTACCAGCAAGCTACTGCTGCTCACAACTGACAATGAGGACAGAAACTCAAAGTCAAAACAGCACATGAGAGGAGATCAGAGGGAAATAACACTTTTTTCTGGTAAGTGACATAATTTTAACAAAAGCCCTTAGAGAAGAAAAGGAAAGAAATAAAATTAGAGCTTCACTCAGTTCTCACTGGCTTCTTTTCAAAGCAGAAGACAGAGAACTTCTGTAGCAGACTAACAGCTCAGCACACGGGCTGTGACGGAAACCCACCACCCCCAACTTCTGACACAAGAAATCGGGAGAACTCACAAACAGGCCAAAAATCGCCAGGCACTATAATCTCAGCTATTTGGGAGGCTGAGGTAGGAGGATTCCAAATTTGAGGGCAGTCTGGATAACTGAGGGAAACTGTCTCAAAATAAAGTAAAACTAACTGGAATGGAGCTCAGTGGTGGAGTGTCCCTGGGTTCAATCATTAGTACTGAAGGAAAAACAAAAGTGGGCAACCTCGCTGGAACCCACTCTGAGCTTATAATCAAGGGGAAGCTTCGGCTAACTACAAATATAAATGGGGATAGATCGGAGAACACACTTTTAGATACACACAAATACCATCCTCTGAATTCCAACAATATGAAATGTGAAAGGGAGAGAGAAGGACTTTGATCCCTGTGCCTGCTCCCCACCCAACCCCACAATGCGCTAACCAGGGGCAGCGTCCTTGGCTGCGCTGGGACTGTCTTCAGAGCTTCCAGAATCCCGCTGGCCCAGCAGCCCTCCTGGGCATTCTCGTGGTCAGGGTCTAAGCATATGAGCGGGAGCCCTTGGGGAACAGAGTCTCCTGCAGAAACTCAATATATGCAAGGGAGGACTTGGGAAGAGTTTGGATTCTGGTTGCCTCTTAGAATCCACCATGTCACAGGAACCACTTCAATGTCTTCTGCACCCTTCGGCACAGTCAGAGACCTCAATACTCCACCCGCAACCCGAGGCTGAGCATGTCAGGCTCCTGCTCCCCCTCCACGCAGAGCCAACAGTTGGAGGTCATCTACACCCAAGTAAAAAATGAGGGACATTTGGATTGCATACCGAGACCCTCCAGTCTAGTGGCAATGGCTCCCCTGCAGAGACTCCCTCACACACCTACACCTAGAAAATCATAGAAGGGAAAACACTGGGGGCCAGGAGAAAATCCTAAACCAGAAGGGGTATGTTCCAGGAGATTCACATCATACCCCCAAGTGTTTCAACAGGAAAATGTAAGGGACTCTTTCCTTGTCCTCCATGAAACAAAGACAGAAAGGTACAGGGTAGAATACTGTACTATGAGTGAAAGACAGAGTTGAAAAGGAGATGGAGGAAATTATGCATGTGTAAAATTTGCATAACTTTCCACTATACTTTTCCTTTATGTTCTGGGGAATTTTCTAGGCTAGATTTCCAAATTACTGTTTGTTTTCTATCAAGATAAGATATTTAAAATGGTAAAAAAAAAATGATATTGAACATTTCTTTAGCTATATCTCAAAATTTCTTTAAAAGTTTAATGATAAATAGGTAAGTGAGAAATACACAGTGGCCATAAATCCTATTATAATAGTAATAGAGATGTTTACCTCTAGTATCATTTGGTTCTATTATTTCCTAAAGTTCCCTCACTTTCCTACTTCATAATGGTTTGTAACTATGCCATAGCTTTTAAGAGGGATAAATAGGGAAATTTATAAAACTATAAAGTATAAAAACTGCCATAAATTTGTTCATGTGGGTCATACACACACATCAATGTGTGTGTCAATGTGGGTCACCAAACACACATTGAATGTCAATGTGGGTCACCAAACACACCTGTGGTGCCTAATTCATTTAGCTAGGCTATAGGACCAAGTTTGTGGGCAAATATACTCTAGATATTGCTATAGAATTATTTCTGATGTGATTAGTATTTACATTTGTGATCTTTCCTAAAGCAGATTGTTCTCCATAATGTACGTGGGCCTTCTCCAATCAGTTCAAGTGCGTAAGAGCAAGAGCAAGAGCTGAGGTCTCCCTGGGAAGAAATGCTGACTTAAGAATATGTAAAACAGAAATCTTGCCTACGTTTCCAGCCTGCTGCCTGCAGAATTGGGACTCAAGACTGTATCGTGAACCCTTTCCTGCATTTCTAGCCTGCCAGCCTTCCCTACATATCCTGTGTGGCCGATATACATCCTAGTGATTCTATTTCTCTTGAGGATCCTGATTATGTACTACTGCAGAGAAGTTCACCTTCTTATACACTACCAAGTGAGATACACAAATTTTTAAAAATCTTCATCTACATTTCCAGGAAATATACCTAACCCTCCCTGTTATGGTTTGTGTCTAGATGTCCCCCCAAAGCCTCATGTGGTAAGAGATAGCTGGATCTAGAGTGTGTGATTACTAAATTAATCCATTGATCGGTTTGGCATTGTTCTGCTGGGATCAAGGATGTGAGCCTGAGATTGGGGGGTGGGAGTGTGGGCTGCCCTAGGGGCAGATAGCCTAAATAAAGATACAGGAAGAAGCTTAACTAGCTGCTTGTTTGCATTGCTTATTTGCATACATTCCTTGCATCTTGCTGACTTTACTTTGCGGCCGGCCGGCTGCCTGTTGACATGCCGCCCCGCCTGGGACCCAGCGGACTATAGACTGAAACCTCTGCAGACTGTGAGCTAATAAACCTTTCTTCCCCTAACTTTGGGTGTCGAGTATTCTGTCCCAATAACGAGAGAAAAGTAACTAAAACACTCCCTGTGCCTGGGATAATGCTGGAGCTGCAAATATGAATGAGATATGGCCAACTTCAAGAAATTCACAATCTGGTTGAGAAGATGACATGCACAAGATACAAATCTATACAACATTCTGGAGAAAGTGTTAGCAAAGGAGCAAAGAGTTTCCAGGAATGTTCACAGAGAGCAAAGAGCTTATGCCCAAAGGAACTGGAGAAGGCTTCACTTGGAAGATAGCATTAGGCCTGAGCACTCACCCCTATCGGGATGTGCCAAGGAAACCATTGGAAAGTTTCATCATGGGGTCCGAGACCACAAGTCATGGATCCATAAACATCCAGAAAGCCGCCAAGTAAAGGAAAAGAGACTCAGTGTGATGGGCCTCTGCACAGTACTGATCCTTGGGACCTTCCAGGCAGAAGTTCCCCCAGTACTCTTGAAATGGGCACCCAAAGTCAGGATCGTGGGAGGGACACGGATGTTGACATACCGGGGTGGAGAAAGCTCCAACCTTCACTCACCCATTAATTAGCCTGGGAGCAGTCACCCTACTCCAGCCAGCAGGCCAGACCACTTTCCTAGCTTTTCCTTGCCATAGCAAGGGTCAGACGATCAAGCCAAGAGCACACTGGGTTCAGGGACCTTTGCAGGGCAAGTTCCAAGGCCTGCTTGTGTCAGACTCAATCTGTTCTTTGTCCACACTACATAACTCTGCATTTATAATTATGACTACAGCACAGGAGAAGGCAGAAAAAAAATTATGCTCACTGCATATTGCTTCAGAAAGCATAGAAACCAGTACATTTTAGAAATATTTCCACCAAAAAGCGACTTCATAGCACCAGTGCCTATGCATGGGTCACAAACCTGAATGCTCTGGTGGCCTAGTTGAATGATTTCGCTGTGTAAATCAGGAAGGGTACAGCCACACAGAGTCACGTGGCCAAGGGAAAGCCCTCAGGTACCTCTGCAGCCGGTTTGGGCCCTTTTTCCTTTCAGTTCCTGCCCACATAGTTTAAAGGGTTATCCTTGACCATCTCTAATATGCAGGTGTTTGAAACAACACAATCCTAGAAGGCTCTAAAATGCTAACATTTAAGCAGTCTATAACTATAAAAGATGTACCAGAGTCGGGCCCCTGGGCACCTCTTATATTTTTAACTTTCACCCTCTGAGTAGAACAGTAGGAACTAGCAGCAGCAACTTCTTGCCCCAACTGACAGTATGATTTTGACAGGAAAAGTTGGTCTCCACTGGGGAGGTAGAATTATGCAGGATCCAGGGTCCATATGGCCCCTCGGTCAGGGGTACCATTAGAGTACATCAAATGCATTACCTTCTCTCAAATCGCTGGCTGGGGGCCTTCTTGTTCCATCTGACCACCTGTCCCCTTTTCCTTCTCTGTCACGAAGACCGCTTCCTCCCTTCATACTATACCAGCGTGTGCATGATCAGCCTCAGCCGGTCACAGCCGCAGTGCATGAGGCCCAGCTTGACCAATGCCTGGCACCCTTCAGCTCTCTCTAAGACTGAAGAGAAGCACCCATCCCTCCCATACAGGGTTTAGGAGAGGCACCGGTTCAGAATCCAAAGATCATCAAGGAATTTTACCCTTTGAAGAGCCATGAGGCTGCACCAACTTGGGAGAAGCAAGGCCCATAAATGTGTGGGTAAGGTGTCCAGATACCTCAGGCTCATCGGAACCATCTGCCGTGCGAGGCAGAGTGCCCTGAACTTGGCTCATGTGCAGGTGGAAATATTTTGGAGCTGTTTGTGGACTCATGTATTTAGAGGAGATAATAGTTGTTTTGTTAAAAGAAGGTAATTCAGGAATGGTAAACTGAGTGTAGACAGAAAAGGTAAAAAAAAAAAAAAAAAATCCACCTTTAGTCTATCTCTGTCTCAAATCATGATGGCTGTTGGAACAGCTTTCTACAGTGTTAACCTGAGTGTCCAAAGTGAAGGCAGTCACATTCCGCTTTTATTGCACAACACTCACCTTGTTTCCATTCACTACTTCTCCGCAGCGGAGCTCTCTGGGTAAACTTACCACTCTTGGAGCGAGCCTCTCCCAGCAGCACAGTGGTGAGGCCCCTCCATGCGCGCTAGGAGTCGAGGCAGACCTCTTCACTGTGGGTGTCACTCAGGAATGCTGGCAACCACTGGATTAAAAAAAGTTGCAACTACCTTCATTTCTGAAATAGCTTGGTGTAAGAAGACAACTCCTAACCACAAGACATGATCACCTTTAATCTTTTTAAAAA
The DNA here is from genome assembly GCA_004026905.1 of Hystrix cristata. Lineage (NCBI taxonomy): Eukaryota > Metazoa > Chordata > Mammalia > Rodentia > Hystricidae > Hystrix > Hystrix cristata. The sequence continues at coordinate 1,696 of PVJO010004225.1, read as the reverse complement.
TGTACCTGCTTGTAAAGATACTTGGCACAGGTCTAGACTCACAGAGTAAGTATCCCACAAATACTGTAGGGCAGCTAATTGATCGAGTCTCCTCCTTCAGCCCATGTCCAGAAGAGCTCCCTGTGGTTCTCCTTAAAGGCTTTACTGCAGCCCGAGAACACCTGCTTCAGAATCCCCTGCTGGAAGGGGAAATCACGCCGAGAGGAAGAAACACTGCACAGCAAGAGGCTTGCGCAAAGCAGGGCTCAAAACTGGCCAGCAGCACTTGAAAGCCCAATTTCACTTTTATTCAGTAACTTCACTTTTTTTAAGATGAATCATTGATGTGGAAAGAGAACTTCAGCTTAGCCCAAACTGACAGATAAGCCCTCCTCACTAAGGTATTCAAGAGACCTCCCTAAAAGCATAGGAGTTTGGGTTTAATATTTTGTGATTTTTAACCTGCGTTGCCCACTATTGTCACTAACCAAGGACTGTGTTTAGTGACACTATCAGCCCACCCTCTAGTTTTCAAGAGATTTGTAATCACTTTGGAATTGAGTTTGTCTACGTGATATAGTAACGACCGGGAAATGGAAGAAGAACTATCAATGAGACATGATGAGGACTAAAATTCATATTATTAGATGTCAACATTTTCTTTCAACTTAGAGCCTTGACTTTTTTCTATCTGCCACACATACTATCTTAAATTCCTGACATCTTCACTGTCTGCTACAAGCTTTCCTAAATGCAGAGTCCACCATAGAGCCTTGCTTGGTTCTCTCCACCAGATGTGCCCTCTCTGCAACTCTTGTGTCAGACCACCTAGGATTTAATCCTGACCTTGCATATGCTCAGCTGCAAGACTCTGGGAAAGTTATTTAAATTCTACATCTCCCAATTTATTCCTCTGTAAAAAGAGGAGAATACTACAATCTACCTCAAAGAGCATGAGAATCGAAAAATGCAATCCATGAAAAGCACACAGAAAGTTATCTAGCACATGTCAAGAAGTTATTGAAGCTAAGTGCTATTTTTTACTATGAGCTGTGAACTCTAATACAACTTTATTTCTTGAGAAGTTCTTGCCTTACTTCTTATTTGCATGGTGTCTTAGCCCTCTGCTTCTTCCCAGTCTTCTCAAGTGTTCAGAAAAGTCATTCATCTCTCCATCCAAGAAGAGTTGTAGGCATGTTCAGGATAAACTGGAGTCCTCCACCTTAGAATAGGATGGGTGGGAGCAGGACAACATCTCTTTTCTTTGGGGCTAGTTCGTGTACAGGCATGGTGAATACTGAGATTAAACACAGGAGGTATACGTAGGGCCTAACATGCTAAGTCCTGAGAATATACTTGTTGGAATTTTGTTGACATATTCTTAAACGAAGAGAAAGAATTCAAGGGTCTATATCAAACTGTGTCTTATATCACTATGTAAGGTATATATCTTTGAATGTACCCACACACAATGGAGAGACAAGACAACACAAAGTCAATTTTTGCCTTCCAGTAGGCTGCCAAGACTAAAAAAGTCTGACAGCGCACAAAAACTCTTCCCAACATTCAGAGCTGTCATCGGCACTTCTCCACCTTCCCAGTAAAACACAAATGCTGCAGTGGATACCAGAAACATTGGTGACTAGAGCAAGGACAGTGCCCTGCCTGTAGTTAGCAGTTACTATATTTATTCTCACTCTGATCTGCTGTCAGCATC